>JAOWAW010104770.1:0-14680 GCA_028565695.1 Nicola tetela
CTCTCTCTCTCTCTCTCTCTCTCTCTCTCTCTCTCTCTCTCTCTCTCTCTCTCTCTCTCTCTCCCCTCTCTCTCCCCCCCTCTCTCTCTCTCTCTCTCTTCTCTCTGTCATTTTCTCCGGCTCTCTCCGCCATTCTCTCTCTCTCAGAGTCCCTTTCTTTTTCTGTTCCTTTCTCTCTCTCCTAGGCTCCTGGGGCGCCTTTCTCTCAGGTTGCTGCATCTCCTTCTTTGCCAGCCGCCTGGCCGATCCTTCCCAACATTGCTCCGTTCTACTCATGCCAGGTAATCGTTTTAACTTGTCATCACCTTTGAAGCACCATGACCGTTCGGTTCTTCTATCACTGAAACATTGAAGAGGGCCTTCCGATTGCTTCTGCAGAAGTATTATGTAGAATATGCGCGGATATCCGGCGTCTGCTGCGATACGCTTTCAAACAGCGCCAATGAACGAATGTTAGGGTGTTTGCAAGTGCAGGCCTCGAGCGAATATTCTACCTCAGGCTACTTGTCTGATATCGAACTGAAAAACGGCATGGCGGCTAGTACGCTCACCGACCCTTCACAAAGCCGGCCTTCCCGTGCATGAATGAGCATTGACTTTCTTCAGCTAAGGCGAAGAATGTTCTCTGCGAAACAATTTCACATAGCTTTCGTTTCCGAGTCTTAGCGGGCCTGCCAAGGGAGCGTAAAGGAATAGTGTACCCGTTGTTAGGTGGCAATGACCAGGGCCGACTCGAGCTCTAACGGGCAGTATTTTCTTGACCAACATCTTCTCATTCCTTGCTTGCCAGATTGACTCCCCTCACCCTCTCCAAAGATGACAATGGCCACAAAATACCAGTTCCTGTTATGATTTTCTCTATCGCAAACTCCTGGACAAACCACTTCTTGTCAGAAGTGTTTTAAAACTGCGAGAGACGATAAGTGCTGATTTGGTATAACACTAGGCCGTCCGCCATCCGATTGGCGTACGTTAGGCATTCCCTGATCAGCTGTACAGGAAGCGGTGAGCGGGGTTGTCGAGTGGGCGAACTGAGATGGAGGGCAAAAGATCGCCAACAAGAACAAGTTCGAATACGACGCGGGGAACTAGATATGGCCAAAGACGGCGTTCCTGCCCGGCCGGGGAACATGTCTTTATGCACACGCTAAAGCGGCTACTGTCTTGATGAAACTGATCCGTCGAAGATTCAGGCCAGGACTTCGAATGCGATCTGACGGTTTGACGTAAGCTCAAATGCAGAGCTAGAGTGACCTAGAAGAGATAGAATTTCAGCCTGAGGGTGCGACTAGCCTGAGGCTGACTGACTCTGAGAAGGATTTTCACAGTGAGGGCGTATTACTTGGGGGATACTGGCGTGCAGTTTCGTGCTGCAGTTTCGCAGCGAGTGACATTTTCAACTTGAGCAGTCAGCCATTCACCGATTTCCTCGGTGAGCTTCGGGATGACACCATCCCAGTTCATATGCAGCTGGTTCGGATTCTTCTTCCTCTTTGGTGTGCTCTTTGCCGGAACGCTCTGTCTCTTTTGTGGAGCAGAAAAGTCAGATGAGTCGCCGTTTGCTCAGCGCACGTTTTTCCTAGCGGAGAAGAATTCTCTGCGATTAGTTTCGTCTCGATCGGATGAAGCTTGGGACTGCATGTGTCGACCGCCTGTGAAAACCAAACGGTCACGGAGGGATACTAGCAGCAGTAGCTTGTCAAGCTCTTCCAGTTCGGAGCCTGAGACTCAAACACGCCCAGCTACCACCATTTCTCCGCTAACGGCCCCTGAGCCTCCAGTTAAGACAGTCACGCTCACTTACGTCGGTCCTCCGGGACCGAGAGGACCACCCGGTGCGCTTGGCCCGAAAGGGGAGAAAGGAGCGCGAGGTGACACGGGTAGAAAAGGCGAAAAGGGCGACAAGGGGGAGAGAGGAGCCGCGGGACAGGCAGGTCAGAAAGGGGACAAAGGCGACAAGGGAGAGCAGGGACTCAAAGGAGAGAAAGGTGATGTGGGCGTACCGGCAGGAAGATGAATGGAAGAATCGCCCGAAGAGCCCACACACACCAACACACGTGATTTCTCTTTGTAATGTCTGCTGAAAGTTGGAAGGCTGGCCATGACGGAGACAATGAATTGCCAAACGCGATGAGACTTATTCTCTTTCGAACCTCCTTTTTCAATCTTAGTATTCCGAAAGCTATTCCATCACGAAAGTAAACTGAAATGGAGTCGTTTGTCAAAGTCGAAATTGAAAATTACCTGTTGATAAATGCTCTTGTGTTTTCCATTTCATTTTGCAATTGTATTGGTAGATCCTACGCATGCGTATTTCATCCCAACCCTGTCTACAGCTGTGTGCTTGAAAGAAAAAAAAAACTGCTTACAATAATAATTATGTTCTGTTAAATACTTCCTGTATTTGTCACTGCGCTGACACTATTGCTGGCATGCGCAACCCACGTGCGCTTCAGCTGCAGCTGCATAACCAACTTTGGTCACCATAATAAGTGCATCCTCTGAGCTAGATTTTTGTGTGATCGACACCGGGCGTATTCGATAAAAATGAACTTCGTGAAGTCATTCATGGAATGCAGAGTCGCAGCTGAGTTCAACGAATTGAATGCAGAGTCGCAGCTGAGTTCAACGAATTGAATGCAGAGTCGCAACTGAGTTCAACGAATTGAATGCAGAGTCGCAGCTGAGTTTAACGAATTGAATGCAGAGTTGCTGCTGAGTTTAACGAATTAAATGCAGAGTTGCAGCTGAGTTTAACGAATTCAGCGAGTTCATTTTTTATCGAATGCGCCCACTGTATGCTGTATCTAAATCCTTGAGCGTAAGTTATTTTCACTGTTTTTCAGACAATAGTCGCCGTTTTCGGCGGTACGAGTATGAGAAGTTTTAACGCATTCACGTTCGGCCCGGTGTTGGGCGGGGGGTGGGGATATTACACGCAGGCAGACACCTTAGTGCAACTATTTTTGCGGCAACTAATTTTAGCGAATTGAAAGAAATTGCTAAATTGAGTATTCGCTAAAAGTTTCCTCTAGAAAAAAAAAACACTACCGAACATGAAGGGCAGAACAGGTGCAGTTGAAGGACGTTTTTTCCTCCGCAAATACTCCCCAAGTTTTCCACAATCTCTAAAATTACTTGCCGCTAATTCTGCAGGTGGGCAAAATCGCTACAAATAGTTGTACTGAGGTATTCAGCTGTTGCGCGCTGCCCGCGGTCGCGATGAATGACCACACCGCAGACTCCAAACTGAGAGTCCACTGAAAATGATCGTCTGTATGACGCATGCGCGCTGCAAGGTGGCAGTAATGAGGGCAGCCTATAAGGCTAGGAAATGGCACGTGTTATTCTTGTTTTGTTTTTTTTTTCTCTGGCAGCACTTCTGCATGAACACTGCTGACTAAATGTCAACTTGGAGTCCGTTCATCGGCTGTAATACATGGCACGCAATTAGACAGAACCTAGAGTCGTTTCAGTACTCCTTGATACCCATACTTTGCATCAGGAATATTGCGACATACCAACAGGCTTTCTTCGAGTTTCTTCCTGTCCGCTCACCTCGTTAATTACTAATCACGTCACAACTTGAATATGGCAAACATCCAGCGGAGAGGTTGAGCAGGTCGAGAAGCCTGCCGCCAATCCTCCTGATGAAGACTTTCATGTTCGCTGAGCAAGGTGGCTTGAAAGCGAGGAACGTGTGGAGGAGGCATTTCCAGACTGCAAAGAAATTCTCCCGTGAGCACTTCTACTTTAAACGAACAAAAGCGTGCAGAGGAGTCGTGAAGTCACACCGCATCAAAACGGCAAGCGGTGAGCACACGCTCAACAACCATGACAAACAGTCAATTCCTAGCGGTCCATGCGCGGGAGGGTGAGTTCGGTTGCTTGCTAGTCAGAAGAATCACATTGCTTAGGTTTCTATGTGGGGGAGGCACGCTCGCTTTCAGAAGTGGTTCGCGCAGTGTCTAGTGCTTCAACAACACTGGCAGCCGAGCAGGGGCCATTCCGACCTGGAACTTATTGATTGCCGGGTTGCCAGAGTACCGTTCACTTCCTTCAAGGCGCTCACCTGTGCTGGCAGAAGCGTTTGGGAGCTGAGAAAGGCGTCGTTCGCTGGCCGTTAGTTCTCTTGAGGAGTTTTCTCGACAGTCAAAACTTCAGCAATGGAGAGAAGAGCGTTCGTTCGCCATCTTCTTGGTCTGTCCGTTTGTCTACTCGTGTTGTCGTTATGCAACGCCCAAGGTACGAGCTTTGAACGCTGACTTATTGTTTGATTGCGCAGTCTCTTACAATAGTGTTCTTGTGATTTGGTGGAGGTGCGAAAATGTTCTGATCTTTTTCCATCACTCAAGCATGCTCTGATAAATTTGCACCTGTTCATGCTTTACGAGGTTTCCTGGCATGATACACAGTATCCTTTGCGGCTTAACTTTCAATAGCGAGAAATATCTAAGCTAGGGTAGTGAGAAAGTGGCCAGTCTGAGTTACTACGATAATACATCGATATGGCCATGCTAGGGGTACCGGGCCCGCCGATGATGGTGACAAGCGCTCAACTAGACAAGACGCGTTGACAAATAATTGCAACGTAGACCGTCCGGAAACCAGTGGCGAAGATTATTGCCTCAGCTTGTCCGCTGTACATGTAGTTGATTCGCTCTGCAAGCCTGCCTTAATAACGTGGTAAAGTCTGCGGTCGCTTAGAGAACCTTATGCCTAGGAAACAGCGCCAGGAAAGTCTTCAACGCAGCTTGCTGAAGACGGCGGGCCACACCTCACTGACCAAGACTGAACTGGACGGGGTTTCCGCAAACACTAATGCTTCTTGTTCGTGTAGCCGTTGAGTGGCACAGAATTCCTCTTTCGATTCGACATTGTCACAATGTTGTCTTCTTCTCGATGCTTCAGATTTGTTGCGGGTATGACTTTAATTTAGACAACCACGTGTAGCGCGTCTACTAGCTTCCCTTCCAAGAGTGCCTCTGGGTCGTTCAGTTCGAAAAAACGTTCGATTAAATCAAATGACTTCCGATGAATGAATGCCCAGACCATATATACTTTATCCGGCTGTGACCTGGCAACATCGCTTTGCTTGTTTGTCAGTTTTCGGGCACTTCAAGTTATCACTAACTGTGCACACCGAACAAAAATTCTTATGGTTCTAGAGCGGTGACGTGTAACCTGCGCACGCGCACCTAGGACACTAAACAATGGCTGCTCTGATTAGCTAGCACCAGGGTTTTGCGCTGATAAGGCACTGCTTATCAGCGCGTTACGCATCATCAGGCAGTCAGCGTGGAGTTTCATGGGTCTTCAAGACATTGAAGAAATTCTTTGTCAAGCCTGGTGTGATTGGATCTCTTTCTTCAATGTCTCAGCACAACCCGGTGAGGATTTCCGAGACTTTTTTCTCCCTTTACACGACATGGTTCCCCTTTCAGGAATCGCCTTCCCGTGCCTTGATTGATTTGGAGTTGGAAAGGTCAAGCTTAATTAAGTGCATCCATTGTCGACAGGTTGCGTCACCCTTCCAAGTCTCCCTGGCCGGGCTCTAAACGGATATCAATCAGAATAAATTCCCGATACGTAGATCTACACTGGAATCGCTCACGTACTGTGTTGCATGCCACGTGACCGACAGTACAGTCCATCGAGAAAAGAGTGCGGTATTTTTTCAAGTGTTGAAAGGGAACTGTGCCTGGTCAGTACAGCCTCGCCATTACCGTATTTGGATTCTACGCATCTTGCAACAGGCTTGAGAGCAAAGCGTATACTGAACTATGTGGAATAGGACCAGTTCACAGTAGGGCAATTCAAGCCTAGCACACTCGGCACTCAGTTTCTCTAAACCCGGCAACTGACTATGGTCAGGATTAAATTTTATTAGGGTCCATGCCTCTGCCAGTACTATTATTATTACTACTACGCCATACACACGTTAACAGACAGCCAAATCGCAACTCTAGCTCTGGGGTGTTTGCGATGAATGCTACAGTTTTATGCACAAACGAAACCGGTAAAGTTCGTGTTGTGTTTGGCATGACTCTAAAAAGCCCTCAAGGGTGCTGAGTCCAGCCGACATGGATAAAGAAAAGTTGAATGAGGAATGCGCAATCGAGCTGTTACCTGATTGAGCGGGCGATTGACAGAGCCGGCGGCGTTGTTTCCGTTTTTTTTTTCTTCGTCCGAACACCTACGACCTCCCTGGGTTTCTATCTGCTCAGCAACAGGGCATGCCAGACACGCTGGAAGCGATCGCTAGAAACCTCGGGTCTTAGCTTTAACAGGTCGTCGGCAACTAAGTTAATCTTATTAAGTCATAGAAAGAATCATGAACGGAGGCTGGCTTGATAGCTATAGCTACCGAAACTTGGCCTGCCCAACGGTTGGGCATGCTCTCATCAGTGTCAAAGTTTTGGCATACCGTTTCCATTCGTGATTACGCTGTTTTGTACGTATATGTAGATCTACTTTCAACCGCGATAATCCGTGATTAAAAAATGCGCCCGGGCCGCGTTTATCAGTGGGCAATCATAGTATGAGCCTTGCTGAAGTCTCGACAGTCGCGCGAAGCAGGTGTAGCGCTTCGTTCCATTCGTAGGATTTAGCACATCATAACACTAATATGTGCCGTTCGAGTTGTTTATCGACAAGCCGAGTGCAGAGACATGTGTGATGCACGGCGCCGCTGTTCAAGGCATCGATATCGCTTCAAGTTTGAGGATCGTCTTGAGGCAGCTTGCGGCAGTCAACTAGAGAGCTAGTGACATTTCACTGATTTCAGATTATCCTTGCCTGCATCAGAGCCTTGGGTTTACTCCTATGTTCGAATTTTTCACTCTAAGAAAAGAACAGAAAACCAGCTGTCAATGCTAGGCTCTCGTTAGCGGTGTAGAAGATACAAATATACCATTTTCATATTCATTTTCATTAGGACATGCAAGTCATACAATAATGAGAAAATGGTATAGGTTATGATTCTCCAGGCAAGAAATCAAATGGTCTTCGTGTGATGATCTGTAGGAACTATTCTTCGTCTCAAAATCATATACCATAGGAGCTGGTGGCTGAGAGCATTGTCTTCCGACACTACAGGTCTACTAGTCCCTGTTGCAGGGAAGCGCCTGGGACTATGCATATTTTTCATTGTATTGAGAATTGACTAACATTAAATTTCCTTCCACAGCATACATTTAAATCTTGTGAGTAGCATAGCATACATTTAAGTCTTGTGAATTTCTTTTTGCTGGAAAATTATGGCTGAGAGAATGTCGGGAATTAGGTACCTGATTATTGATATATGTCAAATACTCCTCTAGTAAAACCTGAAATTGTGGGCTTGCAAAATTGGTTCACTTGAGTGCTGTGTGTAATTCGTTTATTTCTCAAGTTATTACATCAACTGTTTTTGCAGTAGTGCCTGCGAATACACCAGTCACTAGCCTTGCTCCACCGACTACCATTGCAGCAGAAATGTCAACTGTGCTTCCATCGTCCATGATGGTCTCGGTCACACCGACAATGTCCAGTGTTGCTACAACCACCGAATCAACTTCACCTCCGCCATCACCAACTACTGTGCAAGAGACACCAGGTCAGGCTGTACAAGCAGGCTCCTTAGTTAGTTGATAAACACACAAATGAATGGCAAAACAGCAAATTGACTGGCCTTTCAGTTTGTATGCCTCAGTGTTTATCTCTGTGAGAGCACTTTTAATTAAGATTGATTCTTCATTATTTTGTTGCTACTACAGTAACCTCTGAAGAAACCACCTCAGCTTCTCAGGAGCCAACAACTCAGAGCACAACAACCTCTGAAGAAACCACCTCAGCTTCTCAGGAACCAACAACCCAGAGCACCAGTGGCCAGCAAGACACAAACTCACAAGCAAGCACACCTGATACCAGTACAACCCAACAAGAAGGTACCACACCTCAAGGCAGCACCACACCTCAAGGTAGCACCACACCTCAAGGAGGTACTACACCTCAAGAAGGTACTACACCTCAAGTAGGTACCACACCTCAAGAAGGTACCACACCTCAAGAAGGTACCACACCTCAAGGTGGTACTACTCCTCAAGGTGGTACTACTCCTCAAGGCGGCACCCCAACTCAAGGCGGCACCCCAACTCAAGGCGGCACCCCAACTCAAGGCGGCCCCCCAACTCAAGGCGGCACCCCAACTCAAGGCAACACCCCAACTCAAGGCAATACCCCAACTCAAGGAGGTACCTCACCTAGTAAGTGTGGGAACCATTACAAGTTAAATTGTCTCTAAAGAGTACTTATTTCTCCTTTTCCCATTCGTTCTAATACTTTTCCAAACTATTCACCAGTAATTCCTTCTTTAAAAAGTAGTTATTTGGGTGTAATTACTTCTGGACTTAGACTGATTTTGAAAGAAGAAGGATGACTAAGGGGAAAAGACAAACAAAAGAATCAAACTGGGACTGTTGGATCACGAGTCATGCTCCTATCCAATGCCACAAGGGGCGTTGCTTGCTGATGGCTGGTAATGTGTGACTCTCAAGCATTGTATGCGCATCATCCAGCAGCTAGCTGTCCTTTCCTTTTGGGAGTGCTTTCTTCTGCAAAAATGTGCTAAATGGTGCTCTGAGGAAGAAAAATGGAGTAGTGGACCTCATGGCCCTGGTTTAAGACCAGGTGAACATTGAGAAACAGCTGAAATTTGACCACACGCACCCATTATGTCCACAGCTGGGAACCCTGCTTCTCTCAGCCTCAAGTACAGTCTCCACATGCACACAGTCCCGAGCAAGAGGAATAATTTTGTAGGAAAACAGGAATCGATGGGAGGCGAAAAACAAAATGCAAACTATGTCTTGGAGGGACAATTTTAGTATCTTAATTTCTTTGCCCTCAAAATTATCAGTGAGAAATAGCCTAAGATAAAAGCCTCGGCTGCACCTTGGCTTTTATGTATCTCAGCATTTACTCGCTGATAATTCCTTGGGATCAGAAATAAATATATATTTATCACATGATCGCTTGGATTATACTTTTACATAATTATTACCCTCATCAGGCTCGGTGGTGGAGATTAAGGACAGACTCCAAGCCCCTGATTATTGCACTTTTGTGTGTATGTGTGCTTTATGCAATGGCTCCGCATGTCACTCCATGCAGGCCATACTACATTTCTATGGTTTCCATGGTTTCCACTACTCAAGCATGTACAGCATATACCTGAGCTTGTTAAATTCCCCAAGTGCAGGATCTGCATGTAATCTCACTTACTAGAACGACTGTAATGCCTGTGCCTAGGTCAAGCCAAGCTGACTGTCCTGTCATGCTTTAATGATTACTAAGTGCACACCATGACTGGGCAATTTGCTTTCCCAGAATTGCAATCTTAGTTTCAAGGGAGAGTAGTGATACAAACCAGCCACGTCCATTTCATATTCCCGGGTATGTTTCCCATACCACTGTTGGTTTCCAGCTTGGCAAGGTCACACAGGTTTCCCTGGTGCTGAACTCAAGCTTTCCAATGGTTCTCTATATGGCCGTGTGCAGCTTGTAGCCTAGGGTCAGCTGTTCCTAGTCTAATACTACATGTAGTCATAGTAGACATTGACTGCTGCATCAAAAGGTATCAATTATTTCTGATAGGACTGTCGATCATTGGCAGGAGAAGACACAGTCTTAACACTGTATTCCACCCATCGACTGTGATTTTTGCATATACAGTCACCTGTGCTGGTTTGCACTATATATGCACAGTTGCATTGCATTGCATTGAACACATATCACTCTCAGACCAACATTATAGGCTCCATAGCATGTAGGCATAAACAAGTGAGTTCTTCATAATTTTTTTTTTTTAAGCTTATCAGGCTTGCACATTTGAATTCTCCTGAAAGAACTCCATCACTTGACAGCCTGCTCAATGCTCCAAGCCCCCTTTGCCTTTCTCTCTCAGCTTATGGATGCCATTAATACCCCCACTATAGCTTATTTTGAGCCCTCCCATTTCTGCATCATGGTTTATCATCAAAAGCATTTTTAAAATAGTCTAGGTATGACCTCAACAAGAAATGTTCCCAAGTCTTTTGAAGAGTAGCCTGCTTCAAATAGTCTGAATGGTGAATGATTGAAGATGTGCCTTGAGTGGTTGCCACACACTCACATCATGTCCTTTTCTTGTGTCTCTAGATGTTGGTGGAACAGCAGCATCATCTGGTGATAGTGGTTTGAGCGACACTGATATTGTCATCATTGTCGTTTGCATTGTTGGAGGTCTCTTCATCATTCTTGTTGGACTTCTTGCTTATCGCTGGTAAGTGGTCATTTCAGAAACAGATTCATGGCTGATTAAAGGCAATTTCTGAGGCCAATAGGCACATACGTGTATGTTGAGGTCTTTGTGCATGTACTGTATTACAGTTTCTAGAATAGCAGAACCAGATGATGTAGCTTTGGAAAATCTCAGTGCTCTGAATAATAAAGTTTACTTTTGGTAATTTTGGTTCAAGTCTTTGATACTTAAAATTAAATATACACCTAACTGAGGCATGTACACGTGTGTACAATGTAACACACTACCAAAATAAGGACCCTCCAAAAGCCCATCAGACAGAGATTACAGAATGTTTAACCACTGAAAAATTTTGAAATAACAATAAGCAAGAAGTTTGTTTAGTTTTTTATGCTTTTTTCAATCTTGCTTAAAATAGTCTCAAACTGAGCGCCTGATACAAGGTCCTTAATGCTGAAAATGAAAACAAAGGCATGATTGATCTATTACTAGTCTTAATCTGTTAACAGGATTGAGTACACATCTATTTAACTGGCTGACCATGCATAGCAAGCTGATTAGGAAGATACTCAACATTGGATATGATTTGCCATTTATTCTCAGGCATCATGCCCGAGTGTCTGGTGGCTATGTACCTGGATCGGCTTTGAATGAAGCAGAAGCTGGTGCAAGTTGGGATAACTACAACAAACAAGGATCGGCATCAACCACAAACATTGTTGGTGCTGAAACCACCCCAGCTGGCTTTGTTAACGAGTCGACAACATTCACCAATGAACCTCCAACTACGGAAAAGCAGCTGATGGCCGAGGAAGACGACGAAGACACAGCTGTGAAACTACAGAGCAGTGGCATACAGATCTGAGCAATTTAGCTTTGAAGTGTGTTAGTATGAACTTGTCAGCTGGCTCAGTGGTGAATGACATTACAGGCAGTTTGTACAAGACAGCCAATATCAGCATGCCTTCTTCACCACTTACTAAAATTGTAGCTCCCATATTCAATTTTTTTTGCACTTTCCTGGTATTTTGATGTGTGCTCTCAATCAGGCAGGAATATCTGCCAGAGTCACAAAACTGCAAATGTTTTACTGACCTTTTTTTGATTTATAGAAAGTCTCTTGATATCCACGTCTGTATGTCTTCCTTTGCATAGCAGTATCCTCAAGTTTTGATGCACACATCATGAACTGACGGGGTGACCTCAGTCAGCCCCCAACCCACACTGCAGAATAAGCTTAAACTGAAATATCCCCCCCCCCCCCAGGGTGTGATATATCACTCCCAGGGGTGAATAAAGAATTTTTGTTGGTAGTATAAACTTTGCCCTAGCTTGAGTTGTGCATGGTGTGCTTCTGATTTTAATAAATGATTTCAGTTTGTGTCACGGCATGTATGGTATGCAATTACGGCTGATAACAAACATCTTGGCAACTGCCCGTACACAGATGGAACCCCGCCGTGGCAAATGCAGGAATGGCACCGCTGTACAAAACGTCATCTTTCGGCTGAGTCACGTGACTTGCTCAACATCGGCATTGTTTCTCGCAAAAACAAAGCTCAAACTACCCCTACTCTAACCTTAACCCCGCCCTAACTCTAACCCTAAAAACCAAGGGTTGAAAAAAGTTCAAAAATAAAAAAAAAAAAGATACCGAACAAAAAAGAAAGACCAGAGATGGATCGAATCCGGTACTACGTGCTTCACCGCACAAAGTCGATACAACCAGGCCACGAGGGAACGACGGTTTAACCGAGTACATGTATCTTTAAAGATTTTAACAATGTACGACGCTTCCCAGGAAACTGGGATAAAAAAAAAATAGACTATACGAATGTATGATCAGTCACGCGAGTGCCTAAAAATGACGTAAAGATGACGTTTTGTACGCGGTGCCATTCCTGCATTTACCGGTATTCTACGCAGATGATAACAAACACCTCAGCAACTGCCAGTACACAGATGATGCAGAATGATAATCAGTTAGTGGACTATTTCAGATCTCTTGACACACTTCCCTTCCATCAGGTCACTCCCCTCAATCGCTCGCTCACTCACTCACTCATTCACTTGATCAGGAGTTCATTCAAGAAGACACAATTGCAAAGGTAAGAAGACACGAGCACAGGACAGACGGCAAAATATTGAAAATGAAAGATAAAACGACGCAATTGTATGGACAAAACGACGAAAAAAGGAAGTGTCCTATTTCAGGTGTTTCTGTGCGTTGTTATCATGAATTGTATTTAATTAAGACTAGCATAGTTACCCGTGCTTCGCACGGACACACTTAAGACTTCGTGCAAGCGCAGTGCTTTCACGATCTGCTTCAAGGCGAGCTCGCCTTTGTTCCGCACACTCAAGACTTCGTGCAAGCGCAGTGCTTACACGGTGTGCTTCAAGGCGAGCTCGCCTTTGCTCCCCACTTTCTGCAGCTCTGAGCTCTGTTTGTCTTTTCGCTCCCGGAGATTGGCGGCCATAGCCAGACCTTTTCTTCGGAGGCATAATCACGACGGTTTTCAGAACAGAACTGGAGACTGCACTTCCGATGCACGACTCAGCCATGAACGTTAAAACCCGACTGCTTGCATTGTGCGACAACATTCGCGCCCATGCCCAACATTATACAATTGGGAAAGTTGGCAAACATGGGCTGAACATTATACTTATATGTGCGCATGCTTTGCACGGGTCATTGAATGTGGTTCGTGCGCATTATGCACGTGTGCCGGAGAGCGGCACATTTGTTTATGTGTGGCGCGAGATCACAGCTGCGGCAGCTAGCATGCAGCACTAGCACTGCGGCATTGTTGCAGTTTTCGCTCTCAGCACTGCGACATTGTTGCAGTTTTCGCGCCCATTGGCTGTCACGGATTGTCTACATGTCTGGTCTATCAGACTCAACAAATGACGGAGCGCTGGAGACGGCGTAGGCTATGGGAACATGCACTCGTCTGCCTTTGGAAGGCTGATTTCGGAGTTTTCGAGGGAGATTGGAAAGTCGTCTATACGACCATGGCACGCCCGAGATATTGAGGAACGATCTCGGATAAGTCTGCTGCGAATCGGTTCCGTCGTTTTTGAAAGCATGCGTTACTGACACCCAGACACACAGACGAAAATATATATTGGATGACGTCGACACACGTCCCTCAGCCAATGCCAGATCTGGCCTTACAAACCGGCATCGCAGACGCTGGCGGGATCCTCGCAAGCACGTGATGCTTGCCTGAATCAGCGCAAACCCAATCCCGGCAGCGCAGCCAGAACATCACTACCGAGTACGGCAGCGCCCACTTTTCGGCGAGCCTGAGAGCGGTCACGCGCTTGTAAGTGTTGGTTGCGGCTGGTCCTGTGCCTCCTGTTGCCGAGAACACCAATGGTATGAATTTCGCCATTTCGACCTCACGGACTTCTGCTCATAATGTCTCCGGTAGACGCTGGTCAACTTGGGAGTCCAGTTCGAGCTCGCACAAGGAATAAAAATCCTAACATCAAAGAATGCTTGCTCAAACCTTCCTTCCCAGAGACTACTAGCCTTGATGTCCAAGGGGCGGCGTCATCGGTGTTAGGGCATGCAGAACCTGGTTCTTGCCTACGGGAAGGAGCTTGGGTTCCACATCCGAATCGTGACAGACTTCTGCGAATAGTTCTCACTCACTTATTCACCCACTCACTCACTCTCCCTAACCAACTTAATTTGATAAACACAGTCAACGGTCAGATAACACAAAGACAAGACACAAGAAAACATTCCAAAAGCTGATACAATCTACAATACAGAATTAAGTGAAAAAAACAACACATACATGCATTGAAAAAAAAGCAACACTTCACATTATTGATTGACTCACTCAGCACGTGCCACCTTTTACTTTTTCTCCATCTTCCGCTCTCGTTCTGACCCGTCGTGGCTTACACCCCCACTTCTTACCATTCCTTCTTCTGATACATCCGCTTAATTTCCTTTTGCGACAAGACTTATTGGGGGCGTCGCCTTTTCCTTTATTAATTAATTAATTAATTAATTTATTTATTTATTTATATATTTGTTTATTTGTTTACTAGTCTTATGGAGGCTCTCCCATTACATGTATTTTTCTCTTCTCTTCTTTATTCTCTATGTACATGCAGGCCTGATGATTACCGAGTGGCCGAAAATGCATGCACATAGTCATCATATAATTATTCTGGTTTTGATTTTTTGTACTATCATGCCACCGTATCCACTGCCTGTGCATTGTATAACAGCTACTTGCTTAACTGCTATCTCTAGCTAAATTTAGTTGTATCCAAGGTGGATGTGGGGTGCTGAACTTTCTATTTTTCACTGATAAAGAGTATTTCATCATTATTGATTCACTCACTCACCCTCACACACCCGTGCCCTGTCTGTCT
>JAOWAW010104792.1:0-14679 GCA_028565695.1 Nicola tetela
GATAATCTGCTCCGGAGCAGTTAATCCCCCCGGCCGTGCGGATATGCTACTCCGCAGCAGAATATCCGTGGGGGATAGTGTACTCCGGAGCAGAGTATCCCCCGTGGTAGTTTATCCCCACAGGTAAACCACAGTAAACTGCGAGCCTGATATCGTATGTTGTTCTTCCTGAAGAACTCTGGAGAAAATCGGTACGCCTGGGATAATTATCGGCATTATAATGGAATGAGCACGCCGTATGAAGTACGATTTTTTTCAGTATACGTCTGCTAATCGCTCAACATTGTCAGTGATGTCTGAGCTTCTGCTACAAAGACGTAAAATCGCCAGGGCGGATGAATCAAAGAGTGGCTCCTGAGGCTTTCCAGCGCCAAAAATAGAAAGGCGTCAGACTGAACAAGGAGATCATTCGCCGCGTCGGGTATCCTCCCTGTTTCGAGTAGTTTCTTATGATAAGCCCATCACTCGCTCGCTTCGGCTTCCAAGCAAAGACATTTTATGTTTGTAGTGTTATCATTGACGCACGACCTTCCGCGACAAACCAACCGGTCGCTGCCTGGACTTGAACTTTGGAAGCGAGTGTTTGTATACTCTTTTGGACCTGCACTCATTATCTATGCTACCTTGTTCTAAAGGGCGGTGCGATAGGCAGGAGGAGCGTGGAGAGAGCGCGTCCTGGTTGTTCGATATGCTCCCGTGGGCTTGTTCTTAATCACTGCAAGTATCGTTGTGGTTTTGTAATGCGCTCTTGTCCTGATATTTCTCCATATACATGTATTTCTAATCTACTGAGCGGAATGTCCCCCTCCACTGGATACAGTAGTTCTCAGCTCGACTCCGGAGTAGACTATCCGTTGGGGGATAAACTATTCGTGGGGGAAGTTCTACTCCGGAGCAGAATATCCAGAGCGATAATCTACTCCGTGACACCAGCCCTCGCAACAGGCCTTAGCTTGGACATCCAGACTCATATCACGATCAGACTCAGATCAGATAACGATTACGCAATTCTAAAGTCGAAAGCCATGGAAACCGCATGGCGCGAAATTCCAAAACATGTGGGTGCAGACTTTTAGGAGGCAACTTTCCAGTGAACAGACGACGAGGTTCGTCCACCGCTTGAAATCACCAGGGACTACAAGAGTGCAAAGGAAGGAGAGTGTAGATTGGGAAAGTGTGCGGTCGAAGTACGACGACATCACCGTGTCGCTGAGGGAGAATTTACCTGAGAAGGGATGGGGTGCTGGCAATAGGGTGCTTGATCTGCCTCACGGAAGAGAGAAGCTCACGACTAAAATCGCAGCAAACGCCTTCGTTCGTCATCAGCCAACATCTTTGGAAAAGAGGTGACGACAGGAGAACAAGCAACAACATGAGATTAAGAACAGGCAGCAGGCCAGCACTTGAACGCGGGATGCCAAAACATGCAAAAGCAATACGCATGAAAATTTCCGGCGTCGATCGACGCCATGGTTAGTGTTCAGGACAATAGGGCCCGAAAAGCGTGTGAGAGCGTTTCAGCGTTTACATCAAAACGACCGAAAACGTTTCCTGCAAGTTTAGCGTTTTAATGTAAATGACAGAAAACGGTACAATGAAAACAAGCGAAAACGCGAAAACGTTTTGATGTAAACGGGGCCTGATCAGATCATAGCTAGTGAATGTAATTATGACGGCCCGATCGCTGTGAGAAGGATAAAGACTTACCTGAGGACCATCATGAGTCAGGAACATCTCAACAGCCTTATACTGCTGCATGTACATAGAAAACAGACAACTTGCAATTGCTGCATGTTGCCAGAGAGTTTGTTGCTGGCAGCTAGGGAAGGCAGGATGCAAGTGTTTGGCGACTGCAAGGACTAAAACTAAGCTGTTTCCCTTTTGTATTGCATACTCTGCAATTTTAAAGCCTTTTGTTAGACTTCATACTTGTTTATGCCTACTGTAATTAGGCAAGCTTTCTATATTCCATTGCGTGGTGGCTGGGGTGTACCAAAATCTTTGTCAAGCTATTAGCCTATTGTCATAGTTTGACTTGTACTAGTGTGTGGTGTTGTGTTAGTTAGATGCATTATCTGACTTAACATTACTTATAACTTTTCAAAGACATTAACACCGGGACACAGTCTAACCACAGAGCCATTCACTTGAGCACCGGTAGTCAGAGTTTTAACACGACGTTTCGGACCTGATGACAGGTCCTTCGTCAGGCTTTATTGGTTAACATCGTCGGTTGGAAACGTCAAGTTAAAACTCTGACTGCCAGTGTTCAAGGGAATGGTTCTGTGGTTAAACATTACTGATGGAAGAAATCACTCAAAGTCAACCTTGCACTGGCCTGAAAATGCATAATTTTCAAAATTTTCTGAGGTGCTGCCCTGCACCCCACTAGGGGGAAGGGGGAGATTTACAGCACCCCCTCCCCAGACTCCCAGTTGGATTGGGGGAGCACTCTATGCTGCTTTCTGTCCACGTTTCATAATGCTCACTTTAGATACACACTTATGGTCACCTCACTTTCTCTGACCTGGCTCCGGCACTGGTACTACATTGGGAAAAAAGGAGAGAAGAGAAAAAATGCATTCGATAGGAGAGCCTACATAAGAATAAATAAGTAAAGAAAGAAAAGGAAACCCCAAATGGATCTTGTTGCAGAAGTAGATTAGGCAGAGCCCAAAACAAGAACAAGGCGATTTAGAACAGAGTTGAACTGCCAAGTGTAGTGGCCTTGATTAAGAAAGACAGAGCAGGAGTTTAGTTGTTGTTGCAGTGGGGCTGGAGAGTATAAAACAGCATTTTTCACATCAATTGTCTTAGAAATTTGACACCTTCTTTCATAAGTTATCACAATGCTATTATAGGTTCATTGTATAGTCCAAGCCATCTACTTTACTGCTACGAGGTGGAACTCCTCGCACTGGCTTGGCTGTCACAGCTTTGGAAACAGGCTACCATGCAACTTTCCACAGGCTTCAATGAAGAAGAAATTTCTTATTCTTATCTATCATGCTCTGGAGAAAACTCGGCCTACACCGGCAGGCAGAATAGAAGCTGAGCATACCAGTGAAAGCGTTCACCCACCTTGTGCTTGTTTTGACCAAGCATCAATATCTGCATCAGTTCTGAATATGAAAGAGAAACTTGTTAACATCACAAAAGGTGTGTGGCCACAAGGTACACACAGGTATCTCAATCCAACCTAAGTGCAACTATTCCTAGAAGGGAAAGAATATTAATGCCAGAATGAATCAACAGCCCTCCTCAGCTTAAAAAAAACCCACTAACTTATTAACTTATATAGAGACCGCATAGTTTCATATTAATTTTATTATCAAATCCAACACATACAGCTGATGCAAACTATGTGACTAAGCATAAAAGACCCTAGTTATCGTAGCAAAAATTTAAAGTCAAGTTTAATAAAGTCCTGATAAGTCGAGAGAATGATACTGCTTGTAAGAAATAGCATAAAATTCAATTACTTTGAGCAAATTATTATATAAACATACTGTAACAGTTCACTTTACAAACATACAGACTCCACTGCAGCACTTTCAAGTTTAATAAATTCTCTCTCTCTCTCTATGGCTTCTACGCTGCACAACAACCACCAAATACACACAAATGAACCGGCTGACTGACCCACACTGAACCCCAGACACAGGAAAGCTGACTCAAGCTCACCTTCCTCTTAGCAGTAGATAACAAACAACCAGAACCACTCTTGCCCAGGACACCAGTGTTTCGAGGAATTCACCTCTCTTCAGCTGGACTTGACTAGGCTGACGCTACTTGCGTACCCCGCTCTTATACCGAGTGACTCACACGTGCAACACCAGGGGCATCAGTCGTTGGCTGTCCATCACCTCAATTCCAGCGCACCAACTCATCTGGTTTTGCTCCCAGCCTCTACTCTCTGGCTGCTGCGACCCCTACAGAGTGGCAGCCCACGCCAGCTACTCAAGCAACCCTTTTGCTGCCCAGAGGAGAGTGTGTGAGAGACCAGAAATGTCCAAGATCCAACATAAGCCATTCAGCACAGCCCAAACCCATTCTGTGACTTTAAGACGAGAGAGAGAGAGAGAGAGAGGGAGAGAGAGAGAGAGAGAGACAGACAGACAGACAGACAGACAGAAAGAGACAGAGAGAGAGAGGGAAACAGAGAGAGAGAGAGAGAGAGAGAGAGACAGACAGACAGACAGACAGACAGACAGACAGACGGACAGACAGAGACAGAGACAGAGACAGAGACAGACAGACAGAGACAGAGACAGAGAGGGAGAGTGAGAATTTATTAAACATATGGCTATTTATTATATTAATTGTTAATTAAAATTAATTCATGTATTTGACCATGCATATACATTATCAAATTTGGCATTCATAATAAAGTTTATAGCAATTCAAGTACGACTTAAATAACAAGCCCTTTTGACCCACTGACATGCAGCATATCTCCTAAAACTCATTAAGGAGAAGTTCTCTCTCCCTTGTAAGGTCAGCCCTAACACTGAGATGAAGTGCTTTACTGCAGTGACATCATACAGTAAAACTATTCATCATGCATGAACACACCAGCAAAGGGTGTGGAATTTATCTCAGTAATCTGTTACATGTTAGGGAGCACTTCTCCATCTATCAGTTAAGATTTAGCTCGGATGTCTGCAAAGGTATTAGAGGCTATAGCTTCATCATAACTTCTGGAGCACTGATATGCGTTCATTTGTGACCCTGAAGTTTTGTGTCTTTGGATTGTACATACAATGTGTGTAGCTTCATGGGAAGGTATTAATTTACAGCTTTAAGGGTTTATTGTGCATAAAATGTTAGCACCTTCATCTTTTTTATGGCAGTAATATACCAGCATTATTGATGTCACGTGCTCACTTTTTCACCTGAAATTGATCCAGGAAATACTGCATGAAATGTTTGGGATTTCTTAATTTCAACAGGCATTTTCTCGTTGACATTAAAAATAATTCGGTGGCTCTCCCACATCATGTCTCCTTAGGCTGTATATATATCAAGGCTTTCTCTGGATGTGATGTGAACATAGATATTTCATGTGGCCTCAAACTTTATCCGAGGGGCTACACCTTCCTTAACACAAGTTTTACTGTACATGTACTGAGAAGTGTTGCTCGTGCTTCAGTGTGCACGTGAACACCACCAGTATGCCTGTAATGAGAGCTTAGAGAAGTTGAAGGAATTGAGGTGCTTCTGGTACTTCAAAGAAATTTGCAAGTAATTTGTACTCCAACATGTTGCAACATAATTGTACTGTTAAACATGTGTGTTTATGGTCTTGTTTATAATTTTAAATAGAGAATGGAAGCACTATACAGATAATGATGTATCATCAAATGTGTGCAATTATTGGAATATCAAAATTAAGATTCTGCAAGATTGGCTGAAGGTTTTGCAACCGGAAGGCTGGAGCATTTCATGTAACAGCATCGCCAAGCCATGTGGGTCATGGTCAGCAATATGAGTACTTGAGAAATATTCCTCCAGCTAAATGAAAAGCACTGATTGAGTTCTCCAGCTTCAGCTTGTTTGAAGTATGCCCAAACTACCCCAAACCTAAACTGACCCAACTCTCGATTGACTCTAGACCTAACTCTGAGCAAGTCTAAAACTAACAACTTACAGATGTTATGAAATGTGAAATAAACCACAGGTGGTTGCTACCACTAAGTTAACAAAAATAGTTAGCATTTGTACTCATTTGTGAATATGAATAGAAGATTGTACAAGGCTTACTGCATTGGAAGGTAGACTACACTTTCAAATTCCTATCACAATAGTATGGGCAGATGAGAAAGCCACAGAAGCTAGATAGGTCAATGCAGATCACAGAGAGCAGTGCAAGAGACCCTCTATATCTTCACATGTAGAACACCAGACAATTATCGCAAATCTAGAGCAGTGCCACAATGGAGTTTGCTCACTTCCTGCAACCTGCTCCATACTTATCAATTATATATGTAGGTATATGTTGAGGTTCAAAGGTGCAGTATACCCTCCTTTCCAGCATGACTTCTTATACATTGAATGTTTACCATCAAAAAGTATTTTTTTATATCATAAATATACCACTTGCAGTCCAAATTAGTACAGCTGATTGTGATAACGTAACCATGACTTGTACTGCCGTGTGGTATAAATTTATGCGCTATAATGTAACATGCAGTGTATGTGTCAATTTAGATGGGTCCTCATGCTAGCAATTGTGTGTCTCAGAATGGATGCCAGCATGTACATGTTTGTGTATGTGACGCACACAGTCACTGAGCATACATGTAGGTTTGTGGTTACAGAGTACGGCAGAAGTGCATGCCTGATGCAGTCGAGTCTTCTCTTTCTCTTCCAACTCTTGGTGTTGCTCACCAGTGAGTACAAGTGGACATTTTGTGCAATTGCGGAAAAATATAATGATGCCATCATATTCATGTTGATCAAGACCTCTTATTACTAACACAAGCCTTGAATGATTCCACTCTACTTCATGCTCAATATTTAGAACATTCATGTCACGGGGAAAGCTGCCAGGTCCCTTGGCCAAGTCAATGTATTCCTCAGGAATGCCACTCAGTTTACTGATGCTTTTCCAGAGGGGGATCATGTCCACCTGATTCAGAATGACTTCTTGGATGGGCCCCAATGTGCATGTGCTTGGCTTCCACTGACAAACAAACAACACTGCCTGGCTTTCACTTGTCATTGGTTCTACTGCTGGGAGCTCTTGCACATAACCTTCCCATCCATCCTGCAGTTTTGTCTGATCGGATAGGACATCAGGAGGGCCATCCATGGCGGAACACAGCACCTTACTTGGTCCCCTTGATGTCTTCTTCCACAACTGAACACATCTATAGTCCAGCGTCAAGCTTCCATCCACAGCCTTCAGTTCCTCAATTAGCAGCTTCTTCACTTCATCTACAGTCATTTCATGGTAAATAGTAGTTTCCAACACTCGCAGTGGCTCACTATAATTTGAGGCCTTTGCCTTCAAGCTTAAGAGGAAAAACCTGACAGACGTTTGTCTTCGCCCCACTTTTACAGTGAACTTTGTGTTGGTAGGGTACTTATTTAAGAAGTCGGAAGGAGGAAATAATGGATGCAGGTTGTCTATATCCATGCCACCTGGGTCTAAAAGCATGAAATGACTCTGTGGAAACCTGACATACTTGCTAAGCTGATGTTTAAACTCCTTCACGAACATTCCTCTGCGATTGTCAAATGTCAGTGAGATTTTGCGCACAGGTAATGCTGTCACCTTCTGCGGCAATCCATCACTATAGTGATGATCAAGTGCACTGGCACTGCCTTGTGTTCCCACTGCTGGTGGTAGAGTAAAGTGGTAAGTGATACCATGATGATAGCTGTCTAGAATGGAGAAGAAGCGACTTTGTGTGAACAGACTTCCAGTTGATTCACCAGATATCTCAGTGTAGATCTTGTTTACATAGTCTGGAGAGAATCCTTCCCTCTTCAGAGTAGATCATGAGTTCAGGAGAATGAACTTGGGGTAGTGTCTCTCTAAAGCAATGTGCAATGTAGAAGTAGAGCACCGGAGCTTTTGCTACAGTGTGCTCTTTAATTCAGCTACAGTGCGGTCTGATGAAACACACAATAGCTAGCACAGTCAGACATGTGGATTCACCAAATCTACATTGAAAACCTGTTCACACACACCATGGTATTACACAGTCACACAATTAGCACACAGTACAGTTATTGAGGATATCCAGTCTGTATTTGTTCTGCTATAGTTATCCAGTTTGTTACACTGATGATATTTGCTAGGGCTGAAATGAATCAGTTGAAACCTTTTTGAACATTATAAGACTTCTCAAATCAAACATTGATCGTTCTAAACTGGCTGCTGCTTTGCCTTTTGCATACAACTATACATAGGCTGCAGTAGTACATAGATAGTATGCATGTACTGTCTGTACTAGTAATCATGTTTTCGTAAGCATGCTAACATCTAAACAGCAGCAAACAATGCAACTGAAATTGAACCAGAAAGTAGGTTGGTCTTTGTTCAAGTATGCGCAAGAATGCGTGCGGTACAAACCATATACAATACTAAAGACCTAAGTCCAGGATACCTGAGGCCAGAAACGAATACTTGAAGGCAAAAAGATAGAAGAGATGATAAATTTACACCTGCTGCCCTTGGTCTAAGGGTGGCGACGGAATTAACCAAGACAAAAACAGCATCTTAAACTAGCCGAAACAGTAACCTATCAAAGATGTGGAAGAGACATGAAAAGACCTGAGAGCTGTCATATATTAATGTGCTTAAAGCCGGACTGAAAAACAGACAGAGGCAGGAGGGAGGGAAAAATCGCTGTTGAAGCAAGCTTCAGGTGAGGCCAACCATAGTGACAAGCACAGTTTGTCTGTAGGCTACAGCATTGTAGTAACTTTGTAGTGTCTCACACAGAGGATAACGGATCATGTTGCACGGGAAAGTCACAAAGTGCACCATGAAGCCAGCCTTTTTGAGCTGGCATATTGCTCAAGCAGTTGAGATCGTGATTTTCATTTGGTGAGGCGCTGGGTCGCCGCAGGTTCAAGTCTGCTGTGTGCTGCAGCCAGTAAAAACAGAGAAAATGATTTGTTTATGATTCTCTCAGCAAGAGTTCTCTTTTGAAGCACAGTTTGGCCATGGCGGTCTTATACCCATGGACTGGAGAAAGTGCATGGGTCCAAAAAAATTCTCTTTCATCTAAATCGTTGCCTTAAACAACAAAAATATCGAATACTATAGCACATGTATGTACTAGTATGCATGTATGTGTGGGTATACAACGTCCCCTTCACTGCACTGAACTCCATCACCTTCTCACACAGTTCTGCGCTTTGCCATTCCCCACGTCTGTTAATGGCTTGCATGTGCCAAATCTCTACGCAGGCAGTGGTGTGCCAAGAATCATCCTTTCCCTTCAAGCTGGGCTTTACGCTTGCTCTGCCATAGAAGAGAACAAAAGGGAATGTGGTCGCACGAAGCTGGTTGAGGTACTGTGCTCAAGTGTGCTCATGCTATGTGCCAAAGTCTTCCACCATGTCAATTGAAGTCTTGCACAGGATTCAAAACAACAGCACTGTCCTAAGGCTAGCCTTCTCACGGCTTCTCATAGCCCACACAATCATAGGAATGCACTCATTACACCAATCTCTGATGCAGATACCAACAATGTAAGTTCCACTCTACAGCACGTTGGATGCACCATTTGACTTGGCCCCTTTTCTTAGTTCTCGGAAGTCAGTTGGCAGTGCTGTCTGGTGTGCACTCAGGATGTTCCATGTTCATAGCCGTCTTTTAAACTCCTGTGTTCAAATTTCAAAGGGTGTTCTAGAGTGCCTGCAACATGCTGTACTCCAGCACCACTAAAACATATATATATCCCATACAATCCCATTGGGTTTTTTTGAATGTTTGAACCCTTGTTGAATGTTCTAGAACTTGCAACTGATTCTTTTCAGCCCTAGTATTTGCAAGTACGAGTGATCAGCCCAGTTTGCACATGAACACTAATGAAAAAGATAATACCAGTAGATGTACATATGAAACAATGAGATAGTCTCCATCAGAACACAATACACTTCTAAGGTGTTCGTCAATGTGTAGTATTAGACCAATACCAACTAAGAGCCTGGCACAGACACATGTAGTCTGAAACACCGTTAGCTGATGTCTGCTGGTGAACAGGTGATGGATTTATTACTAGATTAGCACAAATAGATCACTTCTCTGCAATGTTATGGTAATGAAGCAAAACTCACATGGCATCAGCTATAGGTTATAATACTATACCTTCAAAGTGTAGTCAGTTGGTGAATATTTCTCAAACACTTCATCCTCTGCACGTGTTTCTACTAATAG
This sequence comes from Nicola tetela, assembly GCA_028565695.1. Taxonomy (NCBI): domain Eukaryota; kingdom Metazoa; phylum Porifera; class Calcarea; order Clathrinida; family Clathrinidae; genus Nicola; species Nicola tetela. Next base: position 9,899 of record JAOWAW010104792.1, read on the forward strand.
GTGAAGCAGTTGTTTGCCAAACAGCTCACCCACACTTGTCTTCTCTAGGCCTTCAAGAGATTGCTGCATTAACTCTCGTAACCTGTTATACTTCACAAGTCAGCAACACTCAACAGGAACAATCTTGTCCAGCTGAAACGCTCTTCATTGAGGAAAACAGACATGAAGAGAGTGTACAACATTTGCATGTGAGAGAAACGCTAGATAAACTTTTATCCAACGCAACACAAACTAGTAGCTACTAGTGTATGAACATGCTAAACTGTACTCCTTGCCAATGGATATCTGTGATTGAGCCAAACTTCACCACGTTCAGGCCCCGGTGTTAGGCAAAATAGTCTAGCTCTTTGGTTCACCTACCTTTGAGTCTACATGTCTATTTCATCACAGCAGCTTTTTCTTGTTGTTGTAATACTCTTTATTGAGAAAGAGTTGCCCCAGGCACCCACCTTGGATATATCTACCTATGTGGTTGAAACTAAATAGACATACAGGGTTCTGTAAAGCTGTGGGACATACATTTTATACTGAGCAACGTGTAAGTCTAGGTGTGTGCATGCACAGACCACCCTCTATCAGTCAGGTCTGTGTTATAACATGTTATTGCCATCATCAAGCCTGTAGGGGTTGAGGAGGGCTTCACGGACGATTAGTGTGTGTGTGTGTGTGTCTGTCTGTCTGTCTGTCTGTCACGCTGCAACCATTACTAGCCAGCACATGCTAATCACATCTTTTTTCCTGATCAAAATGTATGGTAGGAAGATGTACATACTTCAACCAAGCAATGCAGCACAGCTGCAGCTGTTTGTAATGCATGCCATGAACCGAGGTCTACCTTTCTAAATACATCACCAGAGAAAAACCCTTCCAAAGCTGTCCGAAAAAAGGGAAGAGGAACAAATTCTAGATGCCAGGGAGTCCCGAGCCCACCGCTGATTCGATTGTAGCTGTAGCCATGAGCTCTGAACTTTTGAAATTGTTTTTCTCTGATATCAATAGCGATAGGGAGTCCCAGGCCCACTGCTGATTCAACTGCAGTTGTTGCAGTGAGCTCTGAACTTTTGACGGAAAGGGCCACATGACTCATGCAGTTGAATGCATGCAGGTGGATTTGGTTCTGCCAAGCTGCAACATTTCCAGTATGCCAACACTGCACTTCGTGCACATAGGTTTGTTTTAGTCACATCTTCAAGATCTACATGGTAGACTGCATGATGAGCATAAGCTCAAGGAACTCTGCCGCTGTAAACACAATTACAGCTTCGTTTGTCCCAACCAAAGCAGCTTAGCTTTGTTCCAACTTGTAGTAACCCGGTCCCAGTCTTGTATGCAATGTAGAACTTCAATGAGTGCTTCAATGTGGACTTTGCATGGCATTAGGCATCCACTATATGTAAACCATATGGCCTATGACAGTTCCATGCGCACGCCACTCGTAAAAGGATAGAAGACAAAAATACAGAGAGAGGGAGATGGCCTACTGTATGCATGAAAAGACAAAGGTGACACCTCCCCCCGCAATGGGTCTTGTTACATAGAACCAAATTAACAGGACAAATCGAGAATGGAGAGAATGGGTGGCGTGGTCTAGAACGGTTCAGTGTGGAAACGGAAGATAGCGTAAGAGCATAGAGTAGCGAGTCATGATAGGTCAGAGTGAAGTTGTTGAGGAGAGATTGTTGATTCAGAGGGTAAGATAGATGTTAGGACAGAAAAGTTAGTGTCAGATAAGAACCCCCGAGATCCAATTTCGAGGGAAAAGAAGCAAGTGTAGTAGGAAGACAGGCACAGGTCAGAGATAAGAGAAGCATAGCAGTCAGATTTTCTAGAGCGTGCAGAGTCAAGATTGGATTCAAAAGGGACAGTCAGTTCAATAATGTAGATTTTCCTGTTGGGGAAGAGCAAGACAAGGTTGGAATGTTGGAATGTTGGTGGAACATTAGTGGGGATTGTCAAGTCAGAGGAAGTTAATTGTCCAGGTAAGTCGGCAAAGATTTGAGGAGGAGAGTTAACAGATGAATAGGCAGAGCCTAGAGCTAGAACAAGGTGTTGAAGGAGAGAGTTGTGCTGCCAGGTGTAATGCCCTTGGTTAAGGAAGACAGAGCAAGAGTTAAGTATGTGGTGTAGTGTTCCATGGTTGTTGTAGTGAGGGCAACGTGTCGTGGTATGTTTGTTCATTCGTTTCAGAGTAGCGAGAGAGGGGAGGCAGTCGATGAAAGAGTGAAGGACAAAAGATATGACACCTTTTGGCAGAGAGCAGAGAAAGGATTTCCAAGAGGCATCAGTCCATTCCAGATGTAGTAGTTTAAGGAAGGAGCCTTGAGTAAGGAGAGATTGCATTTTGTTGTTGTGAGAGGAGGTAAGGTATTCATTCAGTTGTTGTTTGATAGTACGTTTAGTGTAAGAGTAGCATTGTGTGGATGTGGGCAGATTAGAGGACGCTTGCAAAATGAGGGAGACAAGTTTATGTGACAGAGCAGGATAGAGTTCAGTTTGTGTTGTAGGAAGAAGAGAGTTGGACTTTGAAGTCAAGTGCAGAGCAGACAGTGGGGTCAGAAGAAAGAGAAAGATGAGTATAGGAGAAGGTGTGGCATTCTGTATAAAGTGATGTAATAGTCGGTATGTTGAGAGTCACAGGGTTGTAGAAGATGGATGTGGTTGCACAAGGAGGGAGGGAAAGCCAAGATTTAACATACTGGGTAGAGAGAGCATCAAGTGAAGCCAGATGAGTTTTTGTCAGGTTACAGACAGTAAAATGAAAGCAAAGGGAGGACAGAGCATAGGTAGTGTAGATTTTTAGTTTGTATTTAGGGCACACAAGGGAAGAGTCAATATTGGATAGAATTGAAGAGAGTTTGTTACGTAGTAAGTCAAAGCTAGCAGAGGGAGAAGCAGAGTGGCTAATGATTGAACCCAGGCGTTTGTGGGGTTTGTCAAAAAACGTCGAGATGGCCAGGTCAGAGATAGTAAATGAGATAGGTTTAGGTGAACCAGAGACAATAGAAAGAGAGCAGCATTTAGGTTTCAGTTTCAGTTTCATAGAAGTAGCAAGGGTATTTATTTGAGTAAGGAGACATTGGCTTAGTGCCAACTTTGCCAAGTGTATGCATGGCTTGGTGCAAAGTGTATACATACACTTGGCACCAAGCACTGATGACATGATACGCATAGCCTATGGTTCAATGACCATAAAAACCAACACAACTGAATCCAAGGGTCATCGTTTCAACGGTTTTGACCACAGTTTGGGGCTAAATTGAACATGACAACAGGCAGGAAAAGTTCTAGATTGGAGCTCTCTCTAGAAAAAAAGCTGGAGGTCTTCAAACAAGCAGAAGAGGGTGGTAAAAGCCATTGCCAATTAGCGGAACATGAAAACTGTCAGTATTGGGGCTTAGTATGTGCCAGGGGTGGCTGACTGAGTTGGACCTCTGCAGTGGGGGCACCTCTCTAAAAGGGGCAGTTGGCTCCAGTCCCTTGACTGCCCACATTAGACAGGTTTCACTGCAGACAGTGGCATGCAGTACTAGCTTCATGCCAAAATCCACAGCATGCAGCCAGGTGTCAAGCCTCTACACGCCGACAGTGTTCCAGGTGCACATGTTGCCTATTTACTTCCTGGACATGTCTCAGATGTTGTAGCTGGTGTCACACAAGGCTCAGACATGACACTGACCGTACTGGTCATAATTATGGAACTTATTGGCAGAACCTTTAACAGTGGTCGTAATTTCAAATTCTGGGGTGATCTAACTTTTGCAACTTTTTTTACATTTACATGTAAATGTAGGGCTCCTAAGTTGGGACCGACCAAAAGGGATCGTAATCCTAGGTTCGATCGTCGTAATTTTGGGATGGCCACAAGGTAGGACTCCGCTGTATATTATTAGTTAGACACTATTACTGACTGTGATTTACTCATGAGCTATCACAACTGCTTCCTGGAACATCTTGTCTTGTTGAACTTCTATCATTCTTCCCACAGGAAAACTCTCACCATCAAGGTAGAAGAACACCTTCACGCCACATTTGTCACTGTGCAACACTCTACAGTAGTGGATAATTTTGTCGCAGATGTCCACCTGTTTCCACAGGACACAACAGGGCAAAAACATGGCAGACAACATGTACAGTTAAATGGTTAAAATGTTGACTGTCAGAAAAATTATGTAACTGATGCAAAATAATGCTTACCTCATACTCCACCATGGGGACTGGTATAGAACAATTATATAGCTAGGATGTCTTAGTGAGCTTATCCAGGATTGCTGGAGGTGCTACCATACGAAGACCCCAGAGAGGCAAAGTGAAACAGCAATTCAATTAACCCATTTTCTCATCATGCAGCTGTCGTCAAGTTGCCTGGATTGTCATGATGACTTCTTTACAGTTACTGAACAGGTTACTGAAAAAGGGTAAACTAGTGTTTGTTGTGGAATACAGTAAAGGGGTTTTGCAGTAAAAGTATCATCATTGCCAAATGAGGTCTATCAGAAGACTTGACTTTCAAGGATCCCTGTGCCAGGTCTAAAACATCCAGCCTATGTTTGTAGGAATTGTGTACCGTGAGAGGAAGTAATGCTCCATTATCCAAGGCAATGATGTGGAACAGTGGCATCCTACCCTTGCTGCAATATATTTAATCGAGTCAACTTGAAGTGTTCGAGCTGTGTGACATGCATTTTGTGACCTGGCATTACATATTTGTTCCACATTAGCACTATGAACTGGAGCCCCTGTCTGCAACAGATTACTACAACATTGTGTGTGTGTGTGTGTGT
>JAOWAW010104803.1:0-14678 GCA_028565695.1 Nicola tetela
TTCAATGCCAATGTGCATGGAGTGGGTTGCTTCTGTGAGCTCTTTCCACAAAGCGGCTGGGACCATCAACTGATGGCCTTTGAATATCAGCTGATTCTGCACAGTTATCTCATCTTGCACATTGAAATACCAGCAGACACACTCCAGAATGTCACCCTTGCTGAGAGGCCATCCAGTTTTTGATGATATCCCACAGCTGCTGCAACACTAGGTCATTCTCTGATGCGTGTGTGATCTCCTGCCATCGCTCTTCACTGACTGGTAACATTTCGCGAAGATCAACTCTCCGACTCTTGCTCAAAAACGCAGGATTTGACTTCTAGTAAGAGTACTCAGCTGAGAGTGTCAGCTAAGTACATCTGTCCACCTTTCATGTAGCTCACTTCCAAGTCATACTTCTGAGTCTGAGGAGCATCAGCTGCAAACGTTTGGAAGCTGCATTGAAAGGCTTAACTTCAATCGACTCAAATGGTTTTTGGTCAGTCTCAACTGTCACATCTTTTCGTCCGTAGATGCATGGCTCAAACTGCTCACGTGCGAAGACAATCGACAGCAGCTCTTTTCCTATCTGTGCATACCTTTCCTCCGTCTGCATGAGTGCTTGTGATGCAAGTGCCCTGGGCTAGCCTTTTTGCATAATGGTGGCACCAAGCCCTGTCTTGGGAGCATCCCAATGCAGCATCACTTCTTCTTTGAAGCTGAAATACCACAGTATGGGGCCAATGCTACAGCTTTCCTCAGGTTCTCCAAAGCTGACTGCTGAGCTTTGCTCCAAAATCATACTGTGTCTTTCTGTGTCAGATCTCGAAGCAGCTTGGTCATGTCAGAGAGACAAGGCAGAAATTTGCTGAGGTACTGGACCATACTCAAGTAAGCATTGCACACTTGCCTTGCTTGTTGGGGCTGGCAACTCACTCATCGCTCTTGCTTTTGCCGGATTTGCAAGCAGCCCTTTGTCTGATGTAATGTGCCCATGCCAATAAATGGGACCTGTGGCTGTCTCATCTTGAGCTTTGCGTGGTTGATTACAATGCTACACGCTTCGCATTGTGATAGAAAGTTGATGAGATTCTTGTTGTGGTCGAGTACAGCTTCATCATGCATGTCACCAAAACTGACAACCAAGAAATCATCTGCAATCACTTCAACGCCAGACAATCCTTCGATCAACTCATGCATCCTTTATTGAAACACCTCAGGAGCAGAATTGAGTCCAAATGGCATGCGCTTCCATCAGTAGCGACCAAACAGTGTGTGAAGTGTCATGAGAAAAGATGACTCTTCATCAAATTTGATGTGCCTGAAACTGTTTCGTACATCACATTTCATGAATATTTTCATACCCCTGAGGTGTGTGCTGATATCCTCAATGGCTGGAAGTGGATGATGTTCTCTTTGGATCGCATGGTTCAGGCCTCTGGGATCTAAGCATATCCTCATCTTGCCATTTGGTTCCATCCTCTCCACCGAGGAGCTAATCCATTCCATTGGGTTGGTTACTTGAGTGATGATATCTAGTTTCTCCAGTTCCTGCAATGTCTCATACACTTTCCCTTGGAGTGCGACCAGTACTCAGCGTGGTGCATGTTGTACTGGTTTGGTTGAGTCCGCTAGACGAAACTTGTATTCTCCCGCCAGCTCACCCATTTTCTCTGAAAAGATGTTTGGGAATTTCTCCATTATAATTAGCATGTCCTTGGTCACTGGCTGCTCAACCGCAAATACCCTCACTTTGCCGGTGAATGGTTGGTTAATGGCGTCATTATCCAAATACTTGATAATAATTATTTTTATTCCAACACAGGCCCAACTTTATGCAGTTGTCCCCGCTTAGCAACGGCGTATGGAGGTCTTTAAACACTTGAACTGTAGAACTGCACGGCTTGCTGCCAAGCGTCAATGTTGCGTCGAAGATACCGAGCGAGCCTGAGCAATTGCCGTTAGTTGTTCGCACCGCAGATCGGTCTTTAGACAAGGTGATCTTAAGCTTTCCCTCTGGATCGAGCCTCTGCAAATCAGAGACACGAATAGCGTTAACATCAGCGGCGCTGTCTGGTAACCATTTTATTCTTCGCAGACATGTGAGGTTAGGATGATGTAGGCTGACATCCAACAGCTAATATCACAATATGCGTTGTTGACTAAAAGGACGTCAACGTCGACACTGTCTTCAACGTCGTTGATCTCAGGACTCCGCCACACGGAGGCAAAATGTCCCACCTTGGCATCGACGGCAAGTTTTGTCCGAAGCCGGACACACTTCGCATGAGTGTCGGCTTTTACTGCAAAAGCCGCAAGCGGTATTGACAACCTGATTTTCCGGACCCGGACTTGCCGCTGCGTGCGGGAGGGTTAAGAGGTCTGAAGTCCTCCCTACCGACGTCAGTGTGCAATTCCACGAAGCGTTTAGAAGAATCAGCTCTTTGTCTAGGGTAGACTTTTGCATTTGAGACGTTGGAGAGTGGTCTACTCATTGTGACGGCATTTTGTACATGTGACGGCTCGCCTGAAAGGGACTTTCCCTACTGAAGGACCGACTCGTGAGCCTTGCACTCTCGAATAACTGCCTCCAATGTGAATTCCTCTGAGTAACTCTTCGTAAGAACACGCTGTCGCATCTCTTTGTCACGCAGTCCGCAAATTAAGTTGTTCCTCAAACGTGATTCTTTTAGCTGAGATTTGTGGCCACACGAAGAGCGACAGGTAGAGCATACCATACCGTCCACATCGTAAGCGCAAATTTCGTAAGTTCTACCGAGGGCCGCGAGGAATTCGTCGACACTTTTGCCTTCTTGTTGATCTCTCTTGTGGAACTCCTTCCGGTCTAGAAGAGGGTTCCTTCTTTTACGCAAATATTGTTCAAACTTCGCCACGACGATGTCGATGTCCTCCGCACTATCGACGATTCATCCGGGGTCTGAAGCTTTGGGAGGTCAATATCTCTATGAGAAATGGGGCGTCTTGACGCACTTGCTGACTGCGGTCTAGGAGAAGCAGCTCGCGCCGCGCCCTTGTAAATCTCCTGCTGGCCAGCCTGCTGCCTTATCTATGCGGAGACTGTCTGCTGAAGTTTACGCAACATTTCCAAAAAGCGTCGGTTGGTCCCCGGACATGCTAGAGCCCCTGGAAGGCGGTCCTTCACTAGATGAAACTGCGTAGCCACAAGGTGTTCGCGAGAGCTCCGTTTCGTCGTGCCTTTTTCCGACTGTTTTCTATCGCTGATGAGTCCTGGGAATATGCGGCTAGGGCTGTCCGGAGACAATGAATCCCTGCTTCAAGTTGCTGTTTTTCTTCACGAGCGAACTGAAGTCTGATTTTGCCCCTGTCTCCGTGAAAGTTGTCCATTCTCAACTGTTTACTATGAAGTGTAAGATTACTCTCTCAAAACTGAATTCTCCTCCACCCGTCTCACCTTGGAATATAAACTGGGTGTGAATTCCAAGGTGAGACTGAGTGCAAAACCTACACATCACACAAACCCAACATATTACCTGAAATAGAATTAATGCTAACTACACATCAGGTACAGATCCAGAGAACATTGAGAGCGTGAAGGCCTGGCAGATCCCAAAGACAATCGGAGGTCAGGCAATTGCTTGGTTTCACCAACTACTTTTGTCGCTCCGTCAAAGAATACTCATCTCCAGCACGGCCTCTGAAACAACACACGGGGAAATACACAAGGTTTACCTGGAATCCAGAGTGTCAGCAGGCTTAAGATTCTCTGCGGGAAGCTTTTATCTCTGCCCCGGCTTGGCTATTGTCAGGAACGAAGAAACCTTTTCGAATGGTTACTGACGCGAGTGACTCTGCCTTGGGTGCTCTTTTGCAGCACGCTCGAATAATGAATGGCATCCGGTGACCTACGCAAGCCGACGGTTACGACCACAAGAACAGAACTACCATGCGAACGAGAGGGAAACACTTTCTGCGATGCACGCTCTGAGGGGATGGAGAACATACTTGTTCCAGCATATCGAGCTGTTCGCTGATAATCAAGTGGTGACTTGTTTGCCTAGCAAAAAGTATCTCTGTCTTCTAGAGAGGCTCGATGGCTCGACCATCTAGCTGACCCGTTGTTACGTCAGGCAACCTTACCAACAAGAGACCGCCAAGAGGATTTATCAGATGGTGAATGCAACGCTTTCCACGGAGAATTCATGAAGGACGACGATCGCGAAAACGCTGATTCATTGTCACAAGGATACAAACAGGATTTCTCATTACTCATGTGACGTCACCCATGCAAACCGCCTATCGCCTAAGAGGTTATACTTTCCGATCACAACCCCATTCCTACGCACCATCTGCTGATCACAACCCCTTATCCACGCACTTCAAGGTAGTGGTGACAAGGTTGTGAGAAGCAGATTCATAGCCTCGACACTCGGTCACGAGCAGCTGCATCAAAAACCTCGCCTCCGCTTGGCTCGGGTTGTGAATTGCTGGTCACGACCTCAGTCTCGTATATAAATCTATGCAAGTACATGAATAGAAACATTAAACAACTGAAGAAAAACCAAATCAATGCTTGTAACCAACAGCACTCCTGGGATGCAGAGAGGAAACATTTGTTTCTTATGAATGAGCCTTCTTGTCATCTGTGCGTACCCAAGAGGCCACTGCGACTGAAACTCAAGTTATATCACAAGTACGAATCAGCCGGCCACTCTGGAAGTGACCGAACTTATCTTTGTCTCTGTCGACATTTCTACTGAGTTCTATCCTGAAACCTGTGTGAGTGTGTGCTGATTACAGGCATACATGTACTAGTATGTACAAAGAGTACTTTAAACTGAAATGTTTGCTACTACTTCCAGCAATTTACTTGCAACTTCAAGGGCTGTTGTCCTGGTCAGAAACCGTCCCTCTATCAGCGTTCGCTGGTCAGGTCTTAGGTGCAGGCAATTGTTCAGAGTCGGGACTTGCTGAAATGTCGGTCTGAGTTAACCCAGTTGCTGGGAACTGTGTGCTCTCCCGGTTTTCTTTTCCAGAGGTGTTGAGGCCCCTTAACAAGTTTTCGTTCATATACTCTACCAACTGGTCGTTGTTGTCGACTAAGGCAACCCGAGATTGTGGAGTGATTGGCCTCATATTCATTGTAGAAGGGAGAATGTGAATCGTTTGACTATATACGGGTACATTTACTGGGGCTGTATACTGCCTGTAGATTTATCCCAAGACCACCTGTTCCCAATCTGTATTAAGTACTTCAGCCTCTAGCTCCTCAAGAGTTCGAGTGTCTGCTGCCATGCCCTGCACAAAGGAACTACTTTGTGAATGAGTCGCTCCATTGGCGGACACGAAAGCTAATGATTCCGACAACACTGTCTGGTCTCAGGAAAGGGCCGTTTCCGGATGCAAGTAATGTTGTTGACTCTCGCTTTCATCTTGGCCGCTTCTCGTCCTTTTAGTCGGTGATGATCCGCCATGTTGGCACCGATCTACTGCTGAAATTGACTCGTGTGGTGAGACCACCTGTTTGAAGTAAAATAATTTCAAATGATCACTTTCAGAAGGCAATTATGGTAGATACAGGGAGCAGAGATATTGCGAAAAGACGTGGTTACAAACAAACAATCTCATCGTCCGTAAAGACAACTGCCATGGTGAAAAAACCTTTTTTACGGAGACAAGCAAAACAAAACATTGTCGACGTTTCGGACCATCTATGTGGTCCTTTGTCGGGAAATAAAGAGCAACAGACGGTTAGAACTGACATAGCTAAAGACAGAAATCTAAACCGAGAACACAGACGTATAACCCGGTGTAGGGAGGCTGCACAAGTCATTGACATGGCGCATGCGTGGGACAAGTGGCGTATCAAAGGCCCTACACATCCACGCCAAGGCCAGCACAAATTAGGTGATGAACAAGGATAGCGGATGGAAATTAAGTGACATGTGGAAGGCTGTACTTGCACCGTAGTGATATCATCAACGTTAGTGCGAGTTTTGAGTTTACACCTAGTTATGTGTTTCTGTCCTCGGCTTAGATGTCCACATTTAACTAACTCTGTTCTAATGATACAAGATGATCTTACTGAGTCATAGTATGAAGTAATGTTCTTTCTCAGCAAAACTGTAAACCTTATGTGCTGGTGTATAGAAAGAACATTGCCCTATCTCTGTAGTGATTGTCTGTTGCTGTTTCTTTCCTGACGAAGGACCCCACAGCTGGTCCGAAACGTCGACCTTGTTTTGCTGTGCTTGCGTCCATAAAAAAAAAAAGATTTTACCTTGGCAAGATGTGGTTAGGGCGCACTTCAACTACATTTTCTTTGATGTTGACGGAGTTCACCCGATGTACGTTTCATCCCGGTCTACCTTGACGGGTACTTCCGTTTGGTCCACACATGCGCACAAGATGCTTGTTTCCTGCTTTTACGACCTCAGCAAGGCGTTCGACTGGGTATGGCACCACGGCCTAATAGTAAAACTCCAGCACTATGGCATCAAGGGGGCTGCCCTTGTATGGCTATCGAACAATCTGGCCGATCGTTGCCAGCGAGTAAGTGTGGGCACATTCGTCTCTTTAAGTTTAAGAGTTTCCGCGGGGATTCCCCAAGGATCAGTCCTCGGACCCTACTATTTCTCCTCTACACCACCGATTTAAACGCTGCCATAGTCAATCCACCATTCCCTTTGAAACGAACACCCTCTCTGTCCAAGCACGCAAATCTGACTGCTCTGCCCCGCTTGTACATGATATTAAGCATGCTTCTTACCACCCCAAGCTTGTACCCCTAAAAATCGGTTCACGTGGTCTCGTTTACCGCTCAAATTTTGATTACTTTTCCTCTATACTCTCACCAAAATTTCTATTCGCTCAAAAAGTCTCCGTATACACCTCTCCCAAATAGCGACTCTCTTTTCCTCTTGATCTGAGCCCTCTTGGACAACACCACCGCTCCTAACTGCTCACTCTACTTAATTCGATTTATTTTTGTTTCCGACAAGGCCCAGTAGGGAAGGCGTCGCCTTTTCTTTTCATGCATTCAGTAGGCCATCTCTCTCTCTCTCTCTCTCTCTCTCTCTCTCTCTCTTTGTACTTATGTCTTCTCTCCTTTTATGCTGTCTTGTAAAACAGACTTGTCGAGTAGCGAGTGGTCTGTAAATGCATGGAAATAGTATTATATTTTCCTCAGAATTAAACTGTACGCCGCACATCCCTATATAACCAACATAACCTTGTATATCTGTTTTGCTATTCCGCTCTCGTAGCTATAGACATATCCATGGTTGATGCCCGGGGCAGCTTATTAATATCTTTGATAAAGAGTATATCAGCAAGGTGTCGACGTCCAAAGCGTACAAGATGTGACAACACGTTACTAAGCAACGTGTTCCGTAAAGTGCATGTATGTATATGTACGTACGTGCTACGTATGGGTCATAAATCGTTCTAGGACAGCAGTGGCCCCTGGAATGCTCTTACTAAGAGCCCAAGCGGCTCCCCGGCCTGTGTCTACCCCTGGGAGCATCCCGGACTGCTCGAAAACTACCTAAGAACTAAAACACGCGACTGCAAAACGACCCCACAAGACAACTTTATAGAAGCCTGCACTGGCCTAAAGAACGGCACTCCAAATTGCGCTACGTTCAACATCGTTATCACGTTTGAATTGCGTCTTTCGCTTGTAAATGTGAAGTGCTTCCCCAATCTTGAGTTCTTTCTTCTTACATGCACAATCTATCACCCGCAAGATGGAGCAATTCATCTCATGCAGCGTCGACTGATGATGAACATGCTCGGCAATGGCTGACTTCGAACAAGGTCAAGGCGAATCGCATCGTTCCTTGCGACGGAAATTAACTGCACGCATCGTTTTCCCTATATACTCCCCTGAGCATGTTTTGCATTTCACATAGACAGCGTTGGTTGTGGAATCTGCGAAAAGTACATCTTTGGCTGTGTCCAGGGCCTTAAGCGTGTTCGGAGCAAAAAACATGCGCACCTAATTCCTGCTGTGCGAGCTATTCGTCGCACTTCTTGAGTCAGGCCATCGATGAATGGAATGCTGACTGTAATTAGGGACTCGTTCCTTGACTGATCCTGCTTGGGTGGGGCTGTGGTGCGCATCGCACTACGTTTAATTTGCCTACTGATTGCCTTTTACGAATTTTTTGGGTATCCATTAGGCATCGTGACCTTTTTAATACGACTAAGCTCAGCATCGCGTGCTGGCTTACTACTTCTCACCTTTATCGCACGGTTCTATTCTATTCTATTCTTTATCACCTTCTATGAATGACCCGAGGCCAGTGAGAGGGGACACCAAATCATAAGAAAATGGAAGGAAAAGGAGGGGGGGGGGAATCATTCAGTATCGCATGAGAGGTGAATGGGTAAAGGCTAGGAAAGAGTAAAAGGAGAGCAAAGGGATATGATAATAAGCTAGTACGATTATAAACTTCTGTTATACCCTAGTTTGAAATACAAGTGCTGGGTGTTGTGTGTGTGTCATATTATTTCATTACTGTTAGTGGGGAAAAAGGAAGGTGGAGCACGTACAACGACTAGTGAGTATGTATTGTTTTGCGGCTGATTTGTATCGTGCAATGGATGTCAAGTCTTTAATTGAGTAAGGTAGTCCGTCACATATTGTTGTGGATAGGAAGATAGGGGAGTCTCGATAAAGCGCTGTGCGTGGGATGGGAGTCCCAAACGTTCCTGCTTCGCGCAGCTTGTAAGTCGTCTGTCTGTCTTGAAATGCTGTCTTTAATAGATGTAGCGGAGCGGTCTTGATTTTAATCGATCGTGCAAGGAGGGAAAGGTGATAATGTTGCCTGGAAGAAAGCGTGGGCCAGTTGAGAGTTGAAAATAGTGTACTATGGCTGGTGGGTTGGTACAGCGGCAAACCCAGGATGATGCGGGCGGCACAGCGTTGAAATCTTTTCTAATCTGTCTTCTAAGTGTTGTGTCAGCCCACTCCAAACGATGTCGGCATACTCCAATATTGGTCTAATGTATGATTTGTACAACGTTGATAGAGCTGCTAGAGACAGGGAGGATCGAAGGTACTCTTAATTAAGACGTTTCCGGCTTTTTGCAGTACCGTGTCTATATGTTTGTTCCAGTGTATGTCCTCCGAGATCTAGATGTGAACACCTAGGTGGCGATGGGACCTTACGGTCTGCTGACGATTCGCAAGGCATGCGACAACCCCAGACTTCACTGACGTGGGATGATGTGAGCCGAACTGCACATAACGATAGTAATTCCAGGATTATTAAAATCTTTGCCCTGGATGGGCGGCGATTAACTGAGGGCGGCTTTTAATAAAAAACGATCAATTTGACAAGGTGCGGTAATGTCTGCAACTGTTTATTTCCAAGGTATGTAGCTGTGAAGGTCCAGTGCCATGACCAGATCTGGTTGATTCCAGCGTGTGTTGGTGTTTGAATGATTACCGCAAGTGGTTGTTTGCATGTAATTACCTGCAACGAAAGCGGCTTTTTTCAGATCGAGTGCTCTGTAAGGCCGCACTTCCACTACGTCACGTTAAAAATTCGCTTAAACAGAAAAATCGCATGGCATAGTTTCACCACTCAGAACAGTAACAATTCGTTCTTAAAACAAGGCCAATATACGGATGGCAGCAGGCCTGTTCCGACTAACTAAGCAGAAATAGCGATTATTCCGCATTGCTCAATTCAGTCGATCGTTGGAGGCCTGGGAATCTCACCGTAGTTTTCGAAATCGATCCACTTCAGCCTTTCGTTCGGCAAAGTCAGCTTACTGAGCACTTAAACAAGCAGAACCTTATAGCGAAATAGATGGCAGTCGTCGTCGGGGGTCACTCGCGAAGTGTCTCTCAAAAGTCACACCACTTCATGGACCAATACCCGATGTGGAATCTCCTGGCGGACCACAGGCATCTTCTGTACAAGAGAAAGCTGAACTTCTGGTCCAATACTTTGCGGAGAAATGCACTACCGAATCCACACTAGACATGCCGGGAGCATCCTTTCCCTTGCCTGATGTTTATCCAGAGTTTAACTTCCCACCAATCTCTGAACCAACTATGCAACGAAAACTTCTTTGTCTTTCTGTGTCGAAAGCAACTGCGGACAGATTTTAATTGTCACGAACAGTGTTCTTAGGGAGTGCGCAGCTGTTATCACCCCTTCCGTCACCAACCTTTTCAACCTTTCCGTTTCAACCAGCACCTTTCCTTCTGCATGGAAGCAGGCTATTGTCATTCCCCTATTCGAGAGCCGCGGAAAAGCCAGTAACCCTTCTAATTATCGACCTATTTCCCTTCTTCCAGCTGTCGGGAAAAGTTTGGACGATATCAAGCTTCCCGACTTTTATCGTGTATTACTGACTAATTAGGAACTTGTCACCATCCATCAATTTAGCTATCTGCCCGGACGTTCAACAACCTCTTAACTAGTGTATATGTATTTAACTGGCTGCAAGCCCTAGACAACAGTAAGAACGTCACGGCAATGATTTTAGACTTCATGAAAACGTTCGACTGCGTGTAGCAACCGGGTCTCCTTCCGAAACTGGCACACTTAAGGCTTTCTTCGTGGTGTTTCTGCTAGGTTAAAAGCTATTTATATGACCGGTCACACTCCGTCAGAGTGGATTGCGCAGTATCTCAGCCCTATCCGATTACTTGCGGAGTCCCGCAGGGCTCCCACCTAGGCCCCATACCATTTGTCATATTCGTCAATTATTTACGGGCCAGTCTCGAAATCTCGATTGAATTTTATATAGACGATACCCTGCTGCACCAGCAACACCCAAAACATACAGGACGACCATCGTACCTCGTCCTGCAACAAGCTATCAGTCTTACGGAAGACCGGGCGATTTCGTGGCGCGGTCGCTTTGGCCAGGCGAAAACTGGAATTCTATCCACTGACTGCAGGGTCAATAAGTTTGTTTTGTCAGAGGAAAGACTGAAAGCGCGGAGCGAGGATCAAATGAAAAGTTTTCCCAATGCAAGAATAGAGAGCAATCATGCGAAAGTTTGTCATTTCATAGGGAGAGTCACGTTTGTGGATAAGGGTGATGTTTGACAAGGACCAGGAGGGTAGTGCATTGCCAGAGAGCATGATTATGATAAATAGGATGGCTATATAGAAAGTGGTATGTGCAGGGGAGATTGTTTAGATAGCCGTAGTGCATAGAGTCAGGGCCAGGAGAGGAGTCATTCTTCCATGATTTTAGCCTTTTTTGATCATCTTTGGTGTGATAGGGCTATAGTCAAAGGCAGTGTTGATTTCTGGCGTCGGGAGCATTCATGTAAGTTTTGAAAAGTCAAGGGTTGGTGAGGAAGAGTAGATATTTGTGTAGTATTTGTCAGTCGTTTCCTTTGAGAAAGTGGAGGTTTCTTGGTTTGGTTTGGGGCAAATGTGCCAGCGCAGTATTTTCTACAAAAAGACAAGAAGTTATTCTTGTAAAGATTTTCTTGATAGGTTGACGATTTTTCTCTGTTTAAAATACGTTCTTCTGTTTGTTTTTTTAAGAAGACAGTAGATATTTAGGATGCGGTAAAAGTCACTGCGGAGAGAAGGTTCACCATTGGGAGAAAAGGTTTTACGACGGAGGGCATTTTTTTTCTTTTTTCAGC
Source organism: Nicola tetela (assembly GCA_028565695.1). Taxonomy (NCBI): domain Eukaryota; kingdom Metazoa; phylum Porifera; class Calcarea; order Clathrinida; family Clathrinidae; genus Nicola; species Nicola tetela. The sequence continues at coordinate 11,588 of JAOWAW010104803.1, forward strand.
TTTTTCAGAATTTTTTAGGTTTTTTCGATAAAGGGTTTTGACAGAGGAGCTTGGAATTCGGGTTTTGTCTTTATAGAAGGGAAGTTATAATATTAGAAAATCTGAGGGTGAGATTTCATCTCTTGAGAGGGCTTGATGGAATGGAGTAAGGAGTGGTGAAAGTTCTTTGTTAAGGGAGGACCAGATGTTTTGGCGGAGTGAGGAGAAGACAAATGATGAGGCTGGGGTTGGGAAAGATAGGAGAAGGGGGAAGCAGTAAGACGAACAGCAAATGCATCATGATAAATGTGTTTGCGGAAGAATTCAGTTAGAATATAGGTATCGGACAGACGAGATCAGGGACAGGCAGAGTGTAACTGGTTAGAATCCGAGGTGGGTGTGGGGACAGGAGAAAGAATAACACAGTGTGTGAAATATAGGAGGGTTTGTAAAAGTGAGTAGTCTTAGTTTCCAGAAGTTCTATGTTGCAGGTAGACGGGACAGCGGACGGATAGAGAGTGCTTCTCGTACCTTCCTATTGGTTGCATTGCTGTCTCGTACGACGAATGTCACTTCCCAGTGCATGGCGTGTCCATATTCAATTCTATTTTGTCTTCACAGTCTCAACATTATTCCGCTTACAAGAGGCATGCGACCTCGAAAATGTTAATGGATATTGCACCAATTATGTTTGTTAGTGAATTCTTTACTGGTTCCATTGGTAATCGTGACCTTTACCTAAGCAAGGGTATGAATAACTCTCCGAGAAAGGTGATGCCTAGGAAAAGCTTCATGGTTGCCCGAAGATTCGAGATTCAAGACTTGCTCCTTAAGTAGAACCTCCTGAGAGCATCCCTCCATTTCAAGGAAAGCTTTCTAGTTTGTCCGCGGAAAATCTTAACCCTAGAACCTCTAACGGTCTAGATTTACACTTCAGCAGCCTTTTATTTGCTGTTGCAACTTCATGCTTCTGGACAGGCTTCTCAAATACCGTGATTTTTCCTAACTTTGGGTGATGTTTAAAGGGTACATCATTAGGAAGTTTAACTCTATACTTGGATGGAATGGCACACAAGTACTCCTAAAACCCCTGATGATGTAAATTTACAGCATGTTTTAATCAGCTGCAACACATGAATAGGAGGACTTGAATGTGGATAATAATCACAAAAATGTTTCCTGAACTCTGCCATATATGTATCAATGGGAACACACCCACAGCAGAGAATTCCAGAACACTCCATAAGATGTAAGCTGCTGTCAAAGTTGAAACTATTCTTTCTTCCCCGGCTAAGCTGTGTACCTGTGGCGCGGTTGGATATAATTTTTCTTGACGTTTCTCTTCTATTGAAGATTCTCGCTTTTAGTAAGGAACGGCCTTCGCGAAACGTTCGTGTAAGTTGCTTTTGTAGTCTTCCATTGCCGTTGGTTCTCGGTGATCTCACGGCAAAAGCGCTATTCAGCTTTGCAGGCCTTGGAGATGCTTGATACAATCAGTTGCTCTGGGAGTGACGGCAGCGGCTTGTCAGATATTGAAGTAGACTCTGATGTTGCCGGGTTTGTTTCGGAGTATGATACTGAGACAGAAGAATGCTCAGGGACCAGCATTTCTGATTCTGAGCTGTCAGCTTCGCAGAGTCAAGATGGTTCAGAGAAGTTAACAAGTGGCATTGTACCACCTGCAAAGCGAAGAAAGGGAGCTGCGACTGCAACTAGCCCTGTAGCTGCAGCCTTTACTGCAAAGGATGGCACGAAATGCGAGAAGTCTGCAAACCAACAAGGACGCGCGCATGCAGGTAACATTGTGTAGCACGCACAAAGCCTGCCCTGCCATGCCCAAAACGCATTCACTTTGTTTCTGGATCCGACTTTGGTTTCTTTGGTAGTCAAATGCACCAACCAAGAAGATAAACTTGGAAGAGGACTGCAGTGTGGTCGGAATGATATTTTCCGACCTCAAGAAGGCTTTCGACAAGATATGGCATCAAGAACTTCTTGCAAAGCTAGAATCCGTCGGAGTCAGGGGCGATGCGCTTTCGTGGATTGATGGCTTTCTGTCGGGGCGCTCGCAGTGTACAATGGTCGGTAGATGTATATCCTCTGCCATTACAATTTCAGCAGGTGTCCCTCAAGAGGAAATTTTAAGTCCACTGTCGTTCATTGTTTATACAAACGACTTACCGGCTGCTACCGCAGGTGATGTAAACATCTTCGCGGATGACACTTCGACATAATATATTATGTAGTAAGCCAGAACACAGCTTCTCTGCAGGACCGTCTGCAATGCGTATCTTCACAGATCAGCCTTTGGTTCGAGAAGTGGTTAATGACAGTAAGCATCAAAAAGTCAGTCGTAATGATTCTTTGCTCATCAACCTCGCCTCCAGTCACACTTTCAGTGTTCGTCAACAACTCCCCTCTGTTCAGGTGAGCTCTCACAAACATCTTGGTCTTCTTATGTACGAACGCTTGACTTGAACCCCCACGTCAATCGAGTATGTGCAAACATGAGACGACGGATTGGAGCATTGTTTCGCCTACGCTATCGCTTAATTACTCCAATTTTGTGTGATCTGTATACGTCGAGCATACAGCCTGTGGCATAGTACTTCTCAATCGTTTGGAACGGAATAAATAAAACAGACGCGAAAAAACTGGAGAGGGTCTAACGACGTGCAGCTTGCCTTATGCTCTACCTACCGACAAGATATAACGCAGAGCACAAAGTGATGGACTAGATACCAAATTTCATTGGCAGTACTTGCAGCGAAGTTTGTCAACAACCAATTGCCACAACACATCATAGAAACATTTAAACACTGGCAAAGATCATCTTCAACTCGATCACAAACTCTACGACATCTGCAGGCTGATCGGCTCCCCCATTCAAAAAAGATCCTCTGTAACTCCCCCTTGTTCATATCTCTTAGTATGTATAATTCCCTTCCTTCTTTAACTTGCACCTCCTCCCTCACGCAAATCAAGGCACACTTCCTTTCTCAGTTGCGGCAGCAGTAACTCATCTAAATTAACAGCTGCATCTTGCATTGTACATTGCTTCATTTATTAGTTTCTCGCCCTTTATATTAGCTTGTATGAGCTATTGGATGCA
>JAOWAW010104814.1:0-14674 GCA_028565695.1 Nicola tetela
TGTGTGTGTGTGTGTGTGTGTGTGTGTGTGTGTGTGTGTGTGTGTGTGCGTGTGTGTGTGTGTGTGTGTGTGTGTGTATGTTCGTGTGTTTGTCACAGTGCTTAAGTTTGTTCACTTGTGCGCAAGATATCTGTGTGCGTAATTTTAAATTTGGCATATTCAGCCTTAACTAACTGAACGTCTTGGGGCTTATAATGCCATTCTCACTGTCTTTGCCATATATGCAGGATATAGTAACTTCTCTTCAACTCCCTGGTTTAATTTCCATCGTACCAACAGTCCCCTAAACCATTGAAACACAACGTGCATGTGAAATACCACGTCCAATGGGCGGTTTCCTCGGCAAGATATAAGCCGTCCGCCTTTAACAGTCCGAGTTTTCAGTTGACAGCTGAGTCAAGATTAGAATATAGAACCATCATGCAGATTGCAAAGACAAATTAGCTAGTGGTGTGTTTCTGATTTTGACGCCCTGTCACGCCTTTATGCATCTACAGAGATAACCCAGTTATTTTTAACCAGTAATTGTATCTGTCACTACGTTCCATTGCCACACACCGGTCAAATGGCCACAAACTGTTACCTTGCAGAAGTTCCCGCTGCGTTGGTTATCCGTAAACTTGAGTCGCCGTAGAACAAGCCGGAAATAGTAATGTTGTCCCCAACACTTAATCGGAGAGGAAGGAGCAGTCACTAATTCTTGGCGGATATGTGTGACCTCCTTTGAGTGAAATGGCATCATTCTGGTCATAACGTGTTTGGGGGAAAACACTTAAAAACACGTTTATGGTAATCGTATCATACATGTGTGACAGACCAAAACCATCCTCCCCTATCCTCCCCGGCCGGCTTCCGTTAACACGTCACGTCAGAGACTCGTACGGATCCATATGCATCCGGATTCTGAACCTGATACGACTCATTATAGCTATAATATAGGAGGGGAACAGAATACGCGACTTTTGTACGCGCCAGAAATAAAAAAAAACTTATATACTGTACGTATACCATCATGAAGTGATAACTTCCGTTTCTGCATGTACATCTCAGAAGATATGTTTGCAGTCCCTCACTGCGTCATATTGAGTTCGAATCAGTGCAGGGCGAGCTTGCATAGCTTCCCGAAGAGATCCAGAGGAACAACAAATTCCGGTTTTTGGCGCCAACTGACACGGCTTACCGGGTGGCGGGATTTATTAATTTAGGCTCTGAATCTTTTCTGAGGGTTTCATCATTCAAAGCTCCCTTCTGGCAATACAGGAAGAATATCTTCCAAATAACAAATATTCCCTGCTCGAAACTGTCCAGCAAGAATGTAATTTCAATCATAGCTCTACCTTCAGGGCATAAAAGAGCCTTCAAAGCCCCACGGATAGGCAAAGAGCCGAGTCACTTTGCTCACCCGCGCCAACTCAGTACCTTTTCGAGAGTGCTGTTAGAGAATTGCGTCAAACCACTGTCTCACCTTTTTGGTGGCTTTTGTCAAGCCCAGGCTCAGGTACTTATCCTACTACTGAGAGTATTATTAGGCAAACTACCCGTATCATGTCTCGCACCTTTCTCTTTATGAACTGTGCTGTAATTCTCACAGCTGGAGTGATTCCGACGAATGCTGCCGCACTCCCAGACACAGCCGGTAACTTTAAATTTCTGAGATCTTGAAGCTGTTTAGAGGACAAAATTGCTAATAAGTATACAATTTCGGAAAAGCTTGAAATTTACATTCTTGTCTAGCCGGGATATCACTGCCGAGAGTATGCGAAAAGCCCTTAGTCCACCATTACAGTATAAGGAAAATTGAAATTGATTGGGCATTTGCGTTGTCGGCAATTCAGGGTTTCCCTTGATCTTTAGTGCTTGCCCGTTTGCGCGTTAGTAGAAATAGTTCCTCATGATACCTATAAGCAGTTATTATTTTTTGTGATATGTTTGTTCGCGCCAGGTGAAAGAACGATCTTCAGAGAAAGTGTCACGAATGTCAGTTCGGAGCCTCTTCAGTTGCGCGTGCCAGACGAACAGCTGCAAGAACTGAAGACCAGTTTGTGGAGGATGTTGAGGGAGAGGGTATCGAAGTCGAAAATTCAGCGCATCAGCAGAAAAGAAGTAAAAAGACAACTTCAAAGAGCAGCAGCAAACAAGGGAATTTCAGTGAGTATTATTGTCCGAGTTGGGACCTGAAAATGGCTTCCCTTTAAGTAATTAAGAAGACGATCAGGAGTGAATACCAAAGATGTGTTATTCGAAATGAGTGTTCCTCAATTCAATTCATCTCTGTATTACACTCCACGATTGCAATTGGCACGAGGACAGTGTCAGTATGCGAATGACTCGAGAATGTATAGATCTTTTTCCCAAGGAAATGATCGAGATGCCTAAAAAGTTATGACTTTCTCTTTGCCAAGGAAAGTGGACCGCCGGTTCTGGTAAGGGGCCTTGTCGGATGGAACGTGTCGACATTTTCCTACTCCCTGGACGCCAAATATCCCTTGGAGCTACGCCTCAGCTATATCCGAAAAATGAACAATAGTGTTCTTTATTACACACTGCAAACTAGCATAAATGTACGGAAAAGCCCAAGCAACTACAGCGATTGTCGCTCATTCTTTGTACGCGTAAACGGACATAAATGCGAAGGCCATCGCAGGTTTTTCTTCTATTTTCACAGCAGTCGAGAGTATGATATCACCTTTCCGGTGCATTTCGAAGGCATCTGTAAACTAAAACCGGAACTTAACGCTGCACAGCGGATTGTTGTTTCAGTACACACCGAAAACAATTGTCCATCGGCAACAAACAAGCGCAATGCACCGGATATATTCTACGACCAAGGATTTCTGATGGTGAAGGAATTGGCAAGCTAACTATTCGTTCGAAGTGCAAAAGCTCGAGCTGTCAATGGCAAAACTTCTTTAACGCGTGCACGCACCCACAGACGGACATATACACACACGCCCACACAGCAAAGAACGTGATAAAGATATTTTAAAAAACAATTAATTTATTCCATATGGCTGTGGAAGAAACTCGAGTAGTCTTGAAGCTGTTATGTTACACCATAATGTGCTGTTTTTCTTCTGACTTCCCATGATGTTCTTCCTCAGGCGAATTGCGCGCGGCCTGTGTGAAAGCACAATTTTCAATGAAAAAATCCTTTATTTGTATCCTTTGCAGCGAATTGTTTGCACTTCGGTGATTTATTTTTCTGTCTTTGAAAGACAAAGTACTAGTTACTAAGCGCTAGCCTTTCCTCTCGGCGCCATCTGTGAATATTCAGCGCATGTGCACGTACATGTATATGCGCTTCCCAATATGGAGATTGCGTTTCGGTGATGTTAAGCTATAGTTTGATCGTGCGCATGCGCGTGTACAACGTTAAATGCTCCACATGAAGAACTTGCTTGTAAAGAACCATAATGGTTAATCAAAGACCAGAGGAAGGAAATTGAAAGTTTGTTTATTAATCATTATTTCATTTCCTGTCTAGCAAACAAACCTTGTCCGTGAGCAAGGAAACTTTCTGCACGGTAACCTGCTCAACATGTTTCCAGGAAAGCATGGAAGGACGATCGATCGCGTGTAGTAATTGAGCTGGCGAGACCACAAATCCTACTCCAGCTAATTTGGACGTACAGGAGGCCCAGGGAGGGGGATTCGGGGGCTTGGGGTGCTTTTTCTCAAACAATAACATCGACCTGTGGTGTGGCGAAGTTTTCTCGGATATGTCTCCCTGCGTTCTGCGTCATACTCATGTCTAAACCAACCGTCTTCCATTGTCTTTCTTTTGGGTTGTAGCTACAATTTTTACCGAACCTGTAGCTGCGCTCTTCCACTGGTTTGCCGCCTACCGTTCCGTAAAAAGCGTAGGAGTTTAAACCTATGTACGCCACAACTGAAACATGCCCGATGACGTAATGAGCATACGTATTCAGCACCCGAGGATGTATAGGCACCAAGCATGTTTGCATCGCCTCCCAAAAGACGTACAGGCACACGTGGTGACCATACAGGCATTCTGATGTGCGAAGGCAAACAGAATAGGAATTGGGAGAATGCGAGAGTTCTGGTAGCTAGACGTTACGGAACGAAGGAGGTGGATACTGCTCACTGCTGTCTACGCGGTGGACATTAGAGGTAAAATCTTGAGGGTAAACATTCTGTTATCACGTGAGTAAAGGAACGAGAGAGCTCAGTACCAGTTCTTTAGGCTTGCTATCGGTTGTTTCAACATCCCCACCGTACCCATTTCGCCGATGCCGGCTCACCGGGCCCCTTCATAGCGATGACAAAGCAGGCATTTCGATCAGAACTATAGCAGCGGGCAAGAGCTTGGTCAAAACCAGAAAAATTTAAGACTGCTCTGGATTTTGGGCGGTAATCGTCAGCCTGGGATTATAGGAGAAACAGAAAGGAAGAAAAAATACTTCGGAAGGGAGAACCGATATAGAACAAACAGCTTTCAGTCACATATCACGCTGGAATAAAACTATTGAAAGACCATTTCACACACTCCAGACAGAGTTTTATTTTTGGTTTAATGGAAGTTTCGACCCGTACTGCGCAGGTGTCCACAAGAATAGGATTACGTTCTTGTTCAATAAGCTGACGAAGACCTGCGCAGCGTAGGTCGAAATGTCAATTAAAGGAAAAAATACTCAAGCTGGATGGTGTGAAAAAAGGTCTTCAGAAAAGAACGAACATTATAAGACTGAATCTTTAGGTAACAGTCGACGGCCCTTGCAAACAATATAGGCCTTGCCGCAAAGAGAAATTGACCTGACATAGTTGGAATCGAAGTTGCGATGGTAACCAGGAAGAATGAGAATGAGAGGAAGAGACAGACTTAGAGCATAGAAGAGTTCAGGACTTGGGCGACCTGTAAATCACAAAAACAACAGAGTATCGGGGATCCAGAGAGTGTAAGATTCAGCGAGTAGCTTCGTTGCCAAATGCAATGAGTTGGCAAATTCTGCGCAGAGGAGCTTCATTGGAGATGAGCAATCCAGGTTAATGGAACTAAGTCGCCTGTTTATTACTGGCACATGGATATCTTCCAGAAATGTCTCGAACTTATCGCGTTCGCTTCTGGTGTGCGCAGTAATTACTGTCAAGCCTTTCCTGCTCAAAGTACATGCCCCCACGTCAACGGGGGTAGAGTTATGTTGAGCGCGAGGTAATATATTTGACCATTTTATGGCACGCTGGCATACACAATGACGTCGGCCTTAAATTATTGTCGGCCAATTGTCTTCTTTGTCTGTCTGTCTGTCTGTCTGTCTGTCTGTCTTTCTGTTTCTCTTTCTTTCTTTTGCTCTCTTTCTCTCTCTCTCCTTCCCCCTCTCTCTCATCGCCCTTAACTACATCTACGTAGAGTTACTTCCGGAGTGGAATCTGACCTCACGGAGCATTCTTCTGCCACTACCCGCATCTGTTCAGCCCGAAATTCGTAAAATATCGATTGACTAGAGGAGCAGGATAGACGTCGTCTGATAGGGCTTCCGTTCAATCCCTTAAATGCGTCAATCAAACTCAAACAGCAGCCTGAGCTTTCTAATCGAGCGCCATTCGTGCAACCTGGAGTGTAGTCCTGCTGTATACATTGGTCTCCAATCAGCTCGTTTCGAGCTGATTAGAGACATTGTGACTCGTCAACCAAACACTAGTTGCTTATTAAACTACTCAAATCAATGTTTTGTAGTCTCAGAGCGTCGCCTACTCCCGTAATCCCCTACAAACACCAAGCGTGTGTTTTTTCCGGGTCTGGCGCCAGTGCAAATGACTTGGAGCACGAAATACTCTTATTTACATCTCTGCTTAAACACATTCGAAGTCTGAGAGTGTTTAGCTCATTCCTGCCTTCTTGTAGGATAAAGGGTAGAAATACCGATTTATTTAGAATAACAGCTGTCGGACGATTCCGGAACTTCCACAAACCGGCAATATTCCAATTCAAGGCGTGGCGCCGTGGCACGGGCACAAACGAAATTCTTGATCACAGTCGAAGTCTCGTCCGAGACGCGCAAATAAATGTGCGCTCATCCGTAAGTGCGAGCTGGTCGACGGGGCTTTCTAGAAATCAGTTTGATCCTTTGCCACTGCTCATATGCATTGTCATTGGTCTCTAGCGCTCTCCTATACTTATAGTGCAACGATTGAGTATGAGCAGAGAGCTTGAACGCTCTCCGCGTACATCCAACTGTACCGTGTCAGTAGAGCCGAATTCGTACAAGCCAGTCTATAAATAATTTCCTCGTTCTCTGGAGTGCTGCCATCGTAAAAGCGGAGTAATTAACAATAAGCGGATGAACAGAGACATCACAAAACCCAGCGCACTCTCTCCTCTTTGATTTTGTGCAAATTTGCTAATGAGACTGCAGGCGGGAGCTCAGGCTATCTATACGCCTGAAACGAACTGGAGTATTCAATGAGATATCTTAACTGTCAAAGCGAAAATTCACCCGATAATTTCAAACTATGATCAGAGTGGTATGTTTTGTGCAAAATTGGTTAGTTATCGGCGAACACCAACCGGTTTTATACCTGGACTTATCTCTGAGCTATAATCAGCTCCTGGCATGTGTTTGAACAGCATAAAGCCGATTAGTGGTGGCAGCTCTCAGCTTGGTAGACATCTTTAAGTTCGCCGTGCTCAGCTTCAAGCACGATAGTCATGGCTCTGACGCCACATTCATGGCTTTGGAAAAGGGAGTACGATATCAACTCCAATACACTTAGCACCCTTTGGGTTTGGGGAACTGTGCATATACGATAAAATACCCTTCGTTGCATGACACTGAATTAAAAACAGATATGACGTGAGCTTATCAGTACGTAAATCCTAGCTCATCATGGGATACAGGGTGCTTCAGCTCTCTTCATACGTTAGAAATATTTTTCACCTGGCCAGATTACGGCGACGGTGGTGTACCGTTTAACACCACTGACAGGATTAGACCATTAATGGGTTAGCATTTCCCGTGCAAGGCATGTGACTGTACGCCATCTCTGACGAAAGTAATGACGTACAATACGAAAGATCAAGTTTCTCAAGCTCGACTGAGAATCTTCTGGTGGAGCAGTTACATTGTTGCAGTCGAATCAAAACGCAAACATCACACCAAGAACAACTACGTAAGAGAAGAAGCGGAAGTTTTATGCTTTAAACCACGGTTGCTGAGATCATACGGTTCATCTTTGCCCAAAATAACTCAGCAGTCTCAGGGGCAGCAGCACGTCTGGTATTTCCATGCGCGTTTCTCCCAACCGGTTTTTCCGGTTTTCGAAGAATTACTTCCGGGATCTACAGAGAGACAATGGGAATTTTCGAAAGGCCTCGGACATGACGTTTAGGTGTGGCTTTGTAATATTTAGCGATTTACTGTGTGCGGCTGAAAACAATACTGCGGAATTAGTAAACGTATTATGAGCCTTATTCTCCTCCCTTTTGCTATGTCATGTCTTCCTCCTCCGCTGTCCTTTTCCTATCCAATATACGTATCCCTTTCCCTCTCCCCTTAAGTCAGGAACATACACCCTGCATTACACGCATCTTGCTGTCCCGCGACCGGCGTGGATCCCGGAGCCCAACAAAATGCGCCTCATGAGATAGTAGTATACAAGCTGGACTACGACTATTACTCGGCTAACTTTAATACGCAATCGAAGTTTACCACATCTGTATTAATACACTAGCACATGTAAATTTAGTTGTTACATGTACACTGCGGGTATACACGTGCTAGGAGGCACGGCAGATCTCTTTGCATCTGGAAGAATACCCGGCCTTCATTACGCAGCCAGTGGACAAGATGGATGACGCCGGGGAATTCCTCTAGTACTTCTCTTGGAGTCAAGCAAGGATCGTACCACCAGGGTACAGGTATTCCATGGTATCACCGCCTATACAGATAGTTCCCCACCAAAATCAACCAAGTGTTGAAATTTGTTTTCCGGCTTTGGCGCCAACGGTTCGAGGCACTGGGTGCAGGTTTAGTTGTCCTTGTTGAGCAAATGTACAGACTGAGGCTAGGGAATTTATTTCATGCTACCTTCTCGCGTGACCAGGGCAGAACAAGATCGGTGCCTCCCTCCTAACCGGCCGGCGAGTTTACCGTGCAAGGCGTGGCTCTGATCAGGGTATAAAACCGGCGCACATAACTTTTCTCTAAGATCCAGAACTGAAGCTGTTTACAATCGTCCTTGGAATTCAGAGTCATAATTGCATAGAGATCCGCCCCTTGGCTACTACAAGCCGTTTTGATCTACAGGTTATCCTTCGCTGACCGGATAGTAACTCGAATTCTGTCGACTGAGTCCTGTCCCTAAACTCACACGCTTATGAATACAGGCATGTCTCGTTATTTCCTCGTTCTCTGGGCTGTTTCTGTTTCCAGAGCTCTTGTGAGCCGAAGAAACGGTGAAGGAATCACCACAGAAGGTATTGTGCAAACGTCATGATTTTCTAACCTTTCTCCTTCCAATCCATCTAGTTGATCTCCTTTTGCGAGAAGACCCAATTGGAGGGGATGTCGTCTTTAACGTATTATTCATTTATTTCTTCTTATGTAGGCTCTCCCGTAGCGCGCGTATTTTTTCTCTTCTCTTTTCTTTTCGATGTGCAAAGGGCAAGGCCATGAACGATTATCGAGTGGACGAAGTTACATGCACCTAGTCCTATATTTCTTCTAGCTTTAATCTTTTGTACTTTCATGCCAGCCGTCCTACAACGTACCTTGTAAAACAGCCACCGGCTTTTCCGCTATCTTTAGCTAGTTTTATCCGAGGTGGGTGAATACGGTCAAAGTCTCTATTGTTCAATAAAGAATATCTTTTTTTTCATCAACGTACATCTACGAGTTGGGAAAACTAGAATTGAACTTGATATCAAATGTTTAAATGCAGCTCTCGCAAAGTGATTAACTGCCGGGGTGTAGCAAATGTCTTTCTTGATTACCTCTGACCAGTTTCACATATGCATGTTGACTAGGTGAAAGAGCGGTTTTAAGAGCCACAGGCAACCATGCAATTGAGGGACGTCAAGGGTTATCCGACAATCAACTGCGAGAAGTCAAAGACAGTTTGTGGACGATGTTGAGGAAGAGAGTGTCGAGAGAAACAATTAAGCGTATGACAAGGATGGAAGTGAAGAGGCAACTCCGGAAAAAGAGCAAGAGTACCTTGGTAAGAGCGACCTTATGTTTCTTTATTTTTCTTCCCCGGAAATGCTTATCCTTTCTCGAATCCAAATGGAACTCTTCCTCTTATTAAAGTTATTACATCTTCACGTTATATTGAGCTTGCAGAATCTTGCCGGGGATCGATCACATGAATATTTTTGTATATTGTCAATTATGGGTTTAGATAGTAAGGGATTAGTTTTTAACAAGCGCTAACTTATCCTCCATTCTAAGTTTTACGAACTGTGTGAGTTTCACTCTCTGCTATGCTCCCTAACGAGACATACCGGCTCTTACACGTTCGAGCCTCTATATTAGATCTTCCTGTCTGCGCCAAGTCTTTGCCTTAATTCAGTACCTCTCCTCTGTTACGCATAGCCTCTTCTTTCGAGGAGATTAAGAGAACCTTCAACAAGTCATCTTTTGGAAAACTATGAATATTCCGTATTTCCATATTAATCGGAGCCGTTTCTTCTGTATGCTGCAGGTAAGCCCGATTACTTCGAACGTGGGATCCCTTCTCGGATGGAACAGTACGTCGTTCAACTACTCACAGGACGCTAGAGAGCCGATGATACTTCACATGAGTTACATCCGAAAGGCGAACCAGAGTGCCCTCCATTACACACTCCAAACGACGATAATCGTCAAGAAAAGCCTAACGACCTACAGTGACTGCCGCTCCTTCTTCATACATGTAAATGGCCAGCTATGCCTTGGCGGCCGTCGGTTCTTTCAATTTCTGCACAGCAGCCGCGAGTACGCTGTTAGCTTTCCGGTGCATTTCGAAGGCATATGTAAACTAACACCGGAACTCAATGCTCTACAGCGGATCAATGTTTCAGTATACACCGAGGGGAACTGTCCACGCGGAACAAGGCGTGGCAAAGCTCCGGTCATACTTTATGAGCACGGACTTCTGATAGTGAAAGAGTTGGATGTTTGAAATTCCGCTCCAGGACTTTTTTCTGTTTCCTGTGCTACTAATGAAACTTTTCGTTTACATGTATATTCCAGAGAGTGTTTCAAAGGTAGTTTGCATTCTGTTAAAATAAATAACTTCTGTTCCGGACTATCTGTTAGTAGTTTCCACGGTTATCTCGCACAGACGCTGATGCAACAAGAACGTTGAATTGCGTTGCTGTTGATCAGCTAACGAATTACAATATGGACGGCATTGCCAATGCAATGGAATTTAGCAACGGCTACGCTCGCATGATGTGTTCGGGCGTTTTTGCCCGTGTACATCAAATTAATGTTGTTGTCTTTATTCTCACCTCATGTAGGCACTGAGGACTAAAGAATTAACTGAACTCCTAAGTCTCACCGTGGCTGGTAACTTTTCAACGTACGTCATCATAATTCTTTTCCTGAAATAACGGATTCACTATTTCAATTTTTTTGTTTCAAGAAAACGTTTTAACCCTTGTTATGATCAATCTTTTTGAGATAATGCTCCATGGTTAGCGTCCCTGCTTTGTTACAGTAAAATACATCGCACTAGGCAGGAATACTTAGACACTGCTATTTGTAGCGTGCGCAGTTTAAACCAGCCCCCGGCTTTTCCGGCTCACTTCTGGGAAATATTCTAGTAATGAGATACTGCAGCTGGCTCGGAGGCTGGGTTAATGTGGCTCCATGGCTAGTTTACATAATATTACGTCTTTGATCCTTTTTCTTATAAGCGAGGAAAGTACACGCAGCGCTCTTGAGGTAGCTCATTCTCACTTTCGCCGTCTCTCACCTCTCTCTCTCTCTCTCTCTCTCTCTCTCTCTCTCTCTTTATAAAGTTCAAAAGACATTTTTCACCGCTACTGATATAGGGTAACACTGGAAGAGGGGTCATTTTGCATGGCCTCCTCCCCCGTACGTGTATAACACGCTGAAAATGCAGGATAGCGAGGATGTGCCACGCAACAGTACGCCCACCTAAAAGTACCTTGGAAGCTACTTCTGTCAGCACAAGCTTACGGCTCACGAGGAACGCTCCTTGCGTAACGCATTACCAGAGCCCTGCGTGAAAATCCCAATGTCTATTCCCGGCGCAATTTGCTTATCTGCCGAATGCAAAACTCACCATCCGTGGCTCGTAGTCATCTTCCACGTTCGGTGCTCTCGCGTGTACACGTCACTAGTAGTTGCCGTATACGAGGCCAACAAACACGGGCCTTTATATCCTATTGCACATATGAAATCACATAATATTATATGGCATCTATCTTAATAAAAACCTCGTACACATTAGCTATCAGAACACAGCAGTCAATATTGACCGTGAATTTCTAAAGAGTCATTTATTTTCAAAATAAAGACTGTTTATAATGACCGCTCAGACAGTAACAACCGCTCAGATTCCTTTTAGGCTGGCGGCTCGAAGTTCTTCGCATAAAAGATACTGACTCGTTTTTAGGCCGACTGCTCACACTTCTTTGTCACCTCCAGCTTTTCTCTCGTCTTCTTGAGCTGCAACGACATCTTGCGTAATTCTTCGGCGGAATTGAAAGTTATATGAGAAAAATAGCATCAGCATTCAAAACAAAAGAAGGAGACGAAAATGCAGTAGACACATCAGCAGCAGCAACAACAGATGAAGAAACATTAAAAGTAACAGATAGAACGTCATTCTTTTGATCAATCGCAGCAGATAATTGCAAAGCTTTGCTAGAAGAAACACGATCATAAGCTGCCAAAGATGCAACGATTTTGTGACCAGAAACCGCACAGATTGTGCAATCTTCCACACCAACGTCCTTTATGTGCACGACGGTTGTAGCACGGACACAGTGGTTTGTACGTGTATATACAGTGGACAGCTTTGCAAACTCAGCAGATATACGCTTCATCAAGGTGCTAAGCAAATTATGTGAGTGCTTTGACTTTCGATACCAAACAGTATCTTCACGCAAAAGAGAATAGCCAAAACCAACCTTTGCACGCTGAAAAGCCGATCAATCTCTGGATGAAACTTCCTCAGGTAAAGCTTCACGGCAGACACTTGTATTGGATCCTGTATGAGACTCGCAGAAACGTGGCTTGAGCCAGAAACGCCACCTTGATGATTCTTTGAAAGAAAGTCAGTCGATAAGGAGAAAACGTTCTTGCCGTCCACTGTCCGAAGAACAATGTGATCCTTCCTCCCCTTGCTCTGCGTTTCCCTTCCATGGTAAGACTTCGGAAGTGTTCGCTTGCCGCTTGGCTTTGCCAAACATGCCTCTTGCTCTTAGCACTGCCAAAAAATCTGCCACATTTTGCTTTTCCATAGGAATGTGCCTCACCATGTTGATATGTTCCTTTTTTTTTACTTTATCTAATTTTTTTTTATGCGAGACATTTCAGTAATATGCTTGTGAACATCGAAGTATAGATTCATAGCCGAGACCGAGGTCGTGACCAGCAATTCATGACGCGATACGGCGCCGCGCAGCGGTGCGGGTTGTGATTGGCCCGTTACGACCGATATCGATCGTCGCTGCTATCAACGTATATTTTTCTCACAACTCATGTGACATCATCCATACGAGCCGCCTATACCCTATGAGGTTGTGAATTGTGAATTTGCGATCACAACCCCTTACAAAACGAACAATCTGCTGCTCGGCTCGGGTTGTGATTTGCTGGTCACTACCTGGTTTCGGCTATAAATCTCTACCTCACAAACTTGTCACAACCTTGAAGTGCGTGGGTAAGGGGTTGTGATTTGCAGATTGTGCATTGCTATGGGGGTTAGGATAGGAAATTTATAACTTCTTAGGAGATAGGCGGTTTTGATGCGTGACGTCATTTGAGTTGCGAGAAAAGACTTTTTGATTTATGCTGTTTTATGCCATACGCACGACACTTTGAAACCTAAGGAAAACATCACAATTAACATTCCTATGCAAAAACTTGTACTTTTGCTGACAGGTATGGCCAAGGCTCACAATAATGTGGCCCATTAGTAGATGCTGATTTCGCATATTCGCATATCTTGTCGCGCGGGGAAGAGCCTAGCTGCTAGAGGGCACTCTTCGGATCTTTTCCTTCTGATCAAAAAGTATCGACTTAGCCTAGCGGTCAAAGATGGTCAACAGTTTAACCCTATACCAACGTGGCTCTTTGGGCCCTTCCTATTGCTGGGTGACCTACATCTGCTTGCGCCCCGCTTAGTTCCCCACCAAGAACAAGGTATGCGCAGATAGTCACTGTCTGTGAGAGGATTGCTGAGGGCATGTTTTAACACCGGCTATGCATGCGCACAAAGGCCTGTTAAACATTGCATATGCTTCTTGGCGCCACATGCTACAAACTCGCTTTCTTACAACTCACGTGACGTCACCCATACAAACCGCCTATCTCCTAAGAGGTTGCGAATATCCGATCTCAACTCTTTACCCACGCACTATCTGCTGTTCTCAACCCCTTAGTGCCTTACTCACGCACCATCTGCTGTTCTCAACCCCTTACCCACACACCATCTGTTGATTTCAACCCCTTAGCCGGCAATCACAACCTCTTTTTCTTTTTCTAATATTTATTTTTATTTTTTATTTAGGCGTGCCAAGTTTGAAGTTGACCAGTAGAAACACAACGACCGGTTAGGTAGGAAACAAACCAAATTACACTCGCAACACTAACATTATCAAGCAGTCAGTTCGACAGCAAAGACAAAAGGAATGGCATCCCCAACGTTCGATCTTGTTCTGGAAGATAATCTTTCTGACGATGTTGGCGAAGAGCCTCCACCAAGAAAGGCTCGATTTGGGGCAGTTGCGAAGGACTGCATGATGAAGATTGATGGTGAAGCTGTCTCTACAACAACAAAACGGACAACGATTTTAACAAAGACCTGGGCGTTGTCTACGCGTCACAGCAACACAGAATCTATGCAATGAATTTTGTGCCAAACCAACATGTAATAAAGATAACAGGCCACAGGAACGAAGCTTCGTTGAAATCGTACAACTCAAGGTCCTGAGAAGGACAACGAATCCTCATGTTACGAACCTCCTCGACAAGCCGATTGATGACAGCGTTGGAACCTTCCCGCCATGCCGCAGTCTCACGATGGCACAACCAACAACCTCGCTTCCTCGTGCACGGACATCGACTCCGTCAACTGCTTTGGTTCCCGTCAGAGCTCGAACGGGTTCCCATGTACTGCCTGAAGAAGAAGAGCGTGACTGGGATACCGCTATGATCAAAGACGTCACGAATGTTATGAACAAAGTCGAGGAATGCCAGGGTCAGCGTGCTTTTAGCCAAGCAGCAACATTCAGTAACTGCCCTTTCATTTTGGTTAACCTCCAACCTCTTAAGCTTACCGGCAAAACATTCATCCTTTTTCCTTCGCCTATGAACGTTGAAACACGTTTTCCAGACTAGCGCAAGTTGTCTACTCAGCTGCATTCTATTTATTTTATTTATTTTTTATTTTATTTATTTATAGATTCCCCAGATAGGGAACTTAATCCCTAATCGAGAGGGTCTCCAACCAAAGTAACACATCGAAACTAAGACAGATA
>JAOWAW010104825.1:0-14673 GCA_028565695.1 Nicola tetela
TGTGTCTCCGCAGCCATCTTTATAGCTCACTTCAAACCCAACCGACCTAGGAAATTGGCACTCGAAAGTCGTGCTTATAGAGGACAATTTATCGTTCTCGACAACCACCGACTTCAACTAAAAGCCGCCGGAAAGATCAGCAAGGTGAGAGACTTGTTCGGGAAGTCCCTTTGAAACTATCGACATCATTGACCACCCGTTCAAACAGATTGTACATAGTCTAATTAATACTTTAGGGAAAACGCTGATTAATATCAGTCCTCGATTACTAGACCCGGGTCTTAACGGCTCAGTATAATTTCTTTCCATCCTTAAAGGTAGGGCCCGTTCATGATTGTGACTTTGGTTCTCGTGTACAGGACCACCATGGCGTATATCATGTTCCGAAAGAAGCCTACGCGTGGAAATCTCGCTACCTGCGTGGCTTATCCAAGTTTGTATTGCGTTTCAACGGCACAACGATTGCAGTGAATCGAACAGGCCACCAGCTGAAGCCCTTTCCCATTAAGGCGACAGTATCGCACCGCACTCATTTCAGTATTGTAACGCTCAACGACGGTTCAAGCCCTCTCGACGGTCGCCTCTGTGCGAACCCTATGACAGCCACATCAACAATTTTAAGCTCTACACCAGGCTCAAAGGAAGAGAGATTAACGGTAGCGCTGGAGTCGGCGAAGGCTCATGAAAACTCCTCGGAAATAACGAGTACGAAGCCACAAGACTTCACCGCCATGAAGTGCTAAAACAGCAACGTCCTTCATTTATATCGCTCGACATGCATTCGACGCCAGCAGAATAAGGATGGTAGGGAGGTGTACATGTTTGGCAATTGTAACCATAGGAGCTCCTAAGTGTTACAACATACCCATAGATGGAGAGGGAAGATTAAGTGTAAGCTGTTCTGTACTGGCGGGAGAGCAAAGAAACCATCTCCCCTGTAGCTCATCATAAACGAATCCTAAGCCAACGAAATGTCGTTTGCCAGTCAGCCGGAGTCTAACTACACTTCAATTAATGACGTGAAAAACACTGCGAAGTGATACTTTTCTGCCTCTCTTTCTCTATCTCTCTCTCCCCCCTCTCTCTCTCTCTCTCTCAGAATCTATCTGTCGTTCAATTTCTTCCATTATCCAATTTTTTGGCACTTTCAGTTTCAATTCTGGATTAGTATCCAGAGGGCTAAAGTATGTGAAACTTACTTATTTATTTATTGATTTATTATTTCTTTAATTATTCATAAATTCAGGTTTTTACGTCATAAGTGGCAGCAATTTATTTCCTTTTGCTTTCGTTTTCCTTAAAGGGACACTGTCACACGCACCGGACCATTCCCTAATGATATGCATGCCAATGTAAATTCATGCTTGCCCATTGAAAAGCATACACCGCATATGCAAGATAAGACACCGACTCAGCCAGTATGGTACAGCAGGCGGAGCGCGCCAGTTCGTAACGTTAACATACCTTTTCCGTCATCTAGCTGTGGCGGGCAAACTGTGACAAGGAATCTGCACGACTTCAGCAGCTTTAGCTCCTATCTAGAAAACGCCGCAGCATAAAAATGATTCAAGACAAAAGAATTGCAACTCCAGCAGAGGAAGCGAGAGGCATGCCGCTCCATGATAGCGAACTGCTTTGCAACTGCACTTTGGTACTAAAGTAGTCTTGGGCTGCTGGACACTGTCGGGAAAGAACCTGGCAGCATTTGATGCATGCCCCAACTACGACATACCACATATCACAGCTGGATGCGCAAAAGAAACTGAATACGAAACAAATTATTTATTACATTGTCAGCATTCTGTTAGAGGAAGGAGAGAGTAAGGGAAAGAGAGAGGATGGAAAAGAGGAGGAGACATCTAGAGAGACAGAAGCAGTTGAAGTCGTTTCATCCACCCTGGGAATTACAGAGGCAAACGGTTTACTCGACAGTTTAGCGTTTTATCATCTCCAGGCGCTTCATAGTGAGCATTTTTCGCCGGCATAATCAGTGATCTTGCTACTAGGCTGCAGCGGTGACGCTAAACTCATCAGCGACAGGATATCGTTTGTATTGATCAACGGAGGTATGGCACTAAAGCTGCGTCAGAATCGACTAGCTAAAAGGAAGTCTGCATCCACAACCTTCCACAGCGAATAACGCCTTTCATGTATAACACACAAACTTGAATCCCGCAGTAAGCTACTCTTCACTATTTCGTCAGCAGAATCCTGCTCATGACAGATGGAGCTTGTTGAAAAATCGTCGACTGCTCAACTGAACTTAGCGAGCAATCGCGGGAGCCGCTAGATGAAATCGAACTCACCGCCTTGTCGAAACTGCCTTCGTTTGCCAGCGAATCAGTCGCTAGGCGGTCGTAAAATCCATGACCGTCATCTTTGAGCTTTCTTTGTCATAGCGAAGGGCTACACTAAGGTTCCAGCGACAAGGAAACGGGCACCTACAAAAAATGAAAAAGCGGCGGACAACGATCGATCGGCGATCGCCGCCCGACTAGCGGCCACTAGTAGCGGGAAGCGAATGAGAATTTCCAACACCAGCTGGACAACGCCGATAACTATAAAAACAGAAATCCTATGCCCGACTGAATGTATTCGATGCTGTTTGGGCCTAGAGAAGGCAAGGGTTGCAGAGATACGAACAGATTCACTCCGGAAAAGTTAGTGACATCTTCTTCTCTAACCTCAGACCCAGCTCCCGCGTGACAGTGTCCCTTTAAAGTTTGCAAATTTTACTCAGACGTAAATGTTGTAATACTCTTTATTGAGAAAGAAAGAGTTGCCCCAGGCACCCGCCTCGGATATGTCTACCTATGTGGTTGAAACTAAATAGACATACAAGGTTTTGTAGAGCTGTGGGACGTACAATTTATACTGTGCAACTTATAACTCTAGGTGTGGGAATGCACAGACCACCCCCTAGCAGTCAGCATTTAGAATACAATAATTCTAAATGGTTATTTTGTGTACTGCGATGTCAATCTTAGTACGTCTGCACTTGGTGTATAGCACCTACAGGGTTCAGGGTGCCAACGCTAACTAGCGGATCTTTCGACCAGTTGAAGTATGGAAAATACCTTTCCTCTTGAACTGTGCATCACAGGCACATATATGTATACACTATTTACGTATTGTTAGGGAGACGAATATCTCGGGTCGTTTAACCCATGGCTGCCATACTTAAAAAACGGTATGCCAATTGACAGACTTCTGCTGATTTTTGAGAACTTCTTATTTTTGCCTTTGAAAGACAGTCCTTGGAGGACATGTCCATCAGAAAATGTATGTTCCCTAGGATGTTTACCTTAGATATGGAAGGGTTTTATGAGGCCAGAAATGGACCTCTTTCTACCAAAATCGGGAAGGTATGGACGATACCTACCACGCTTATTCTTTTTTCTTATATTTTCCTTGCTTGATAACAGTACAAAACTCACTGGCCAAGACGTACTTTCACCAAGATGTGCCTTTTTCCTCAGAAACGTGGCTAGAAGAAGGAGAAAAAGAGGCATGGGCGACATCTACAAAGAGATTCCCTTCATCCAGTTAGATTTTCGTTGAGAGACACCTTCTCTGTTGGCCCAGTGCGCACAGGCACTCAGGGGGTGAGCAGACACGTTTTTTTCTTCTGGCCGTTTCTGTCGCTCGTAGACCCTAGTCGCTAGTTCAGCTGCCCATTGCATTTCCGAAACGACGCCACCGGACTGGCACAATTTGGCTGTGATCCCAGAAGTAGAAACAAAAAATTTCATGCCTAAAAATCCCTTGTTAAGTGGAAAGCTCTCCACGAAAAGCTGTCCATAGAACTGCAAAGACAATACTTCGAAGTGCTGAAAGTTTCTGAACAAACGAATCTGCATCGCAATCGACGATGCCAGAGCTGCATAGGCTCGAGTGGACGAGTAGATCTACGCGTGAGTGGGTTGGGCGATCGAATATCATAGTCAGACACCATTTTGTTCTGCAAAGCCGCGGCTGGGTTGCAGCCACTTGCTCACGGGCGCTTGGGGTTAAATGACCTGAGATTATTTCCAGCCACTCGCTCAACTCTGAGAGATGTGTAAGAAAATAGACACATGCAAAGTGACCTATTGCAAGGGAAACTCGTCAGACAATTTTTGTTGTCAGAACGCCATTTCTGTCGTCATATCTACAGCACGTTCCCTTTGCTCTGCTAATGCGCCTGTATAATTGACTTCCATTCATGACATAAATTTATCTGTCGTTGATTCCTAGTGATGATCTGGGCTCATTTGCTTTCTCTATCAGTGTCATCCAACAACTTACTTTGTTCGGCATAGTCGTGTCATTGGTTTTGTATCTTTGATGTGCCTATGAGTTTCGCTATGACCTCTAGAATAAGGTCTCTATCTTAACAAAATCCGTAGTCAGTGTGATCAAAAACTCTCCAAAGCAATAGAAAATACTCTCCCTCTCGTTGAGTCGTTCGATCGGGAAGGGCAGTCTCTTTCTATAGTTCTGCTTTGTACTGGGTGGCGCCTCCTCAAGTTTTTACTTTGAGATAGACTTATAGCTCAAAGGTATGGTCTGAGTGGATCGGCGTTACCTTTGAAACACTTAATGGGCACTGGTTCTTGTTGTTTATTACGCTCACGATAGTCGATGGTTAATAAGTTAGGGCCACACAACATTTAAAAAAGAAAGTCTTCGAAAAAGAACATTAGAAGGAAAAGTGATGAACTGTGGACTCTTTGGAAGTGGCAGGAAATAAGTGAGGACAGAAAGAGAGAGTGTAAGGTCGTCAGCAAGTGTTGTAGATGTGTTGAGAGCAGGGGCATTTGCAGGTGAGTAGGTGTTTTGCAGCTTCAGATTTGAAAGCAGATATAGACTGTGTATTGCGTATGGCTGGTGGCAGTTTGTCGAATAAGTGACAAGCGGTGAAGATTGGTTAATTGAGCCAGATACGTAAGTTTTCGTGCCGTTGGGAGATCGAATGTTCGTTGATTTCTGAGAGGGATTGTGGCTGTGCGTAGTGGCTGTGTGGCAGGTCGTAGGTGTGGAGGGGCTTGGCCAGTTTATAGTTTGTGGGCGAGTAGAACAATATGCAGATGACGGCGTGAAGCTAGGCTGGGCCAGTTGGCGGCGGACAAAATTTAGTTTCGACGCCTTCCGTCGTACACGCTCAGGGTTTATCGACCTGGCCTTTGCAGTGTCCCGTCACTTAAGCGCGCGACTGTTGGGCGCGCGATATATTACGACACTTTGCCGTGGCACTTCAGGCGCAACAAAGGTCGCACCTGTGATTTTTCGATGAATAAATTTTTCAGCGTCATACGATTACACCGAAACGCGTTAGACGACTGACACTTTCGTCGAAGCGACTGACTCTTTCGCCGTGGCAAGTTTCGACGCCCAGTTGCATATTTAAGTGCCGTAGTCAGTGTAAGGCACTGCTTCTCGAAAATGTCATTTAATAACAATAATTATGGACTGATTTTGTTAATTATATCCTTCTCTTGTGCGTTTTTGTTCGGTTTTGTTTTTCTGTTTCTTTCTCTCGTTTAACGTTCAATTGCAACGTTATTATGATGTGTCTACATGTGTCTTGGAAATAGTGTCCTCATTTCGCAGGTTTAATACATTGCATGGCGAAAAAGATGTCCGTTACGGAGAAAAGTGTCCGCATTTCTCAGGTTGTTGCAAGGACAGGTTAGACTTGTACGCACTTGGTCTCGACGACGAGTAGAACTGACACGCGTCGAATTAACACGCGCTGAATAGACTCGCGTCAAAATGGTTTTCGTCGTAATGGGTGCACGCCTTAATACTCGTTCGCGCAGTGGTACGGCGGCGGAGTGATTTTCGACATAATGGTCGCCTTAAAACGACACGTGCCGTAGTGTCGTATAATCTTGCTAAGGTAGTTCCAAGCAATGTCAGCATAGTCCAAAATTGCGCATAGATAGAGTGCATAGATAGTGGAAAAGGCGGGGGTCGTCAGATGTCTTTTAAGGAAGCGTGGGAGAAAGCCTAGCAGAGCACTCACGCTTGCAGTTATTTTCGTGAGGTGGGCATGTCAGGGACCTGAATGTCGAAAGTATTAATATTACACCAAGATGACGTTGGTAACAGACTGGAGAGAGTGTTTTTGAACCGATGGTAAGCTCATTCACCCGGCTGGCATCTGTTGTCTACACAACTGACAAGCAAGATTAAGACTTTCTGTAGAATTGCTGGCAACCTCCAGCACTAGGTCGATCAAAGAGAAAGTTTCAAGACGATGATGCCGACGTGTCATGTTACCCTTTGAGTTCACGCCACGGTAAGAAACCATTTTACCAACCCAGCATGCCGCAGGAAAATGCTAATGTTCTCATAACATAGCACGGAAAACCTTACAGAGCACAGAATGTCGCCCTGAACAAATACACAAGCAAAGACACTAGGGCGGGAAAACAATGACAAAACACCTAAGAAAAGGTGTTAACACGAATCACCTGACATCAACAGGAAACTCACACGTTTCACCTGTGAGCCAGACCATTTTTTTTCCTATTGGTCTGATCCACGTGTATTTCAGCATATTTTACCCGTGTCCCACTTGTCTTGTAGGCCTTTACCAAATCAGCTCGTATTTTCGCATACTTTGCTTTTCGCAATGCCCAGATAGTTACGGTTTTTTGCATTTTCGGGTAACATTTCCCCAAATTTACCATAGTAGGCCATCAGTTTTTTATCAGTGTTTTGCGTCACCTTTTTCTAGCTAAAAATACTAGGAAGCGCTCAAAAAAAAGGTACCCACAGTATTCTGTATGTAAGAACCCTACTAGGTACACCAGGAGATTATGTATGAAGTCCCCACCAAGCATTCTGATGTATTAACTCCGCCTGACAGTGTGGACACAAAATTCATGGTGTTTGTATTTATTCATGAAAATGGACAGATGGAGTGAGAATGTACTGCTGTACAGCCAAGCATGCTACATGTTGTTGCGCCTTCATCGATCGATATGCTCAATCTCCTCATGCATGTAGACCTACACAACTGGCCTACACGTGGTAGATCTACACGTGTGGGAGTATGCGAGATACATTGGTGTCGGTGGCCCCTGCAGCCAGTTTGACCAGCCGCTACTGTAGCCCCGAAGTGAGCTCGAAGAACACGTGCACGAGTCCCGACGCACTGTACAGTAGTTGTTTTTTTTTTCTTAAGCGGTGGCCCTGAGATACGCGCGCGGGTGACGCAAAACACTGATTTAAAAACTTGTGGTCTTATGCTCACTGAAGTAGAGCATCGGTGTTCACATATATTCTGCTTGAAACAACACACGGATAACACATCGAAGAAGTAGTCTAGTAACTTGCTTCTCACATGGCATATTCCACTATATGATGTGTGTAGTAGCCGTTGCTGTAGAATAGCCGGAAGGGTAGCAACGTTCCCGGTCCTCCCAGATATGGCGTTGGCACAGGCGATCTAGCTGCACTGCCTCTCAGCTTGCGCGCTCTCTGGCAGTGTCAACAACAGGCTACTTCGTGATCACCACTTCCTTCGACATTTCAGCTTGATAACAATGACAAGCTAATAACGTTGCGCTTTTCGCCACTTCCGGCATATTTCTCCTGCGGTCATCAGGCGTCTTGTTCCCGGCCTTGTTTTCTTACCCTTGCTTTTCTTTTCCTGGCTTTGTTTTCATTTGTTTCATTATGTTTGGCCTGCGTTGCCTCCAATAAAATTGTATATTTGGATTACATTTTCGTGTTTCATTATATTATGGGCCTCAGCCGGTCGTGAGCACAGGCTGTGAACAAACTTCAACTAAGGCCCGATCGACGTGGCAACCGTGACCATGTGACCACATAGGTATGATGTTGCGCTCATACTCGCGCTAGCACAAACCCCCGGGCCCACGTCTGCATGCGCTCGCTGCTCAACTAGTTGCCTGACTATGTAAACAAAAAGTACCCTCATGAATCTTGGTCGTCACTTCTTTCGGGATTTCAACTTGACCAGGAACCTCGGATTTTGCGAATTTCTGCTGAAAAGCCTGAAAATTGCGATCTTTTGGAAAATGTGCATATATGCGAAAAATTTTGCCGGTCGGATTGGTAAAGGACTATTGCCTGGTGCAGGCATATTTCTACCCCTTTCATCTGTATCCCAAACCTACCGCGTAACGTTGATTGCGGCTTCTTCTGGATTCCATGGCGTTTAAAAAGTGTCTTCCTGCCTCTCACGGGTCTTCACATGATAAACCGGGCTTCGTTTGCCAATTGCGGAGAATCGCATTTATAGGCATATAAGCCTAGATTTTGAAGAGTCACAAGTTAGTCCAAAAAGCCTTGTGTATGGCGGGAATCCGGTCCCATAAAAATTAGAAGTATCTTCAAGATTTCGAGTCAGGAGGTAGTAACTATAATCAGAGTCGAATGGCAAGGCATTAGCAAATATTGCTACCCGGTCCCAGTCATGCCCGCTGCAAGACCGTATTAATTGTCTATCAGAGCACGAGATCAATCATCATAAGCACTCGGTTCTTCGCTGTTCGAAACACCCGCGCCCTCTTCCCTGCCCGCCATTGCGCTGAAGAGAACTAAACCGTGCATGATAATCTGCTACAAGTCTGCAATTAACGAACTCATAGACTGAAGAACAATCTCGTGCAAGTCGGTCTGTTAACACACGGAAGAGCTCAAGTGGTACAGGCCGTTGTCGTGGAAAGACTTCTAATGTTTCAATATCATCCTTAAGATTCTGCGTAAGACTGCAGAAATTCCCACGGCCTGAGCAGAAAATAACCTCATTCCGGCTACACTGCTGTTGGCGATCCACTGCAATTGTATTGTCTCGTTTTGCCTTTCATTTCCCGCTTGGCATGTACCGTTTAATATGTTTACTGTACTTGGCAACGTTGTGGGGATAATTGTTCTGCCCCGTGTTTCCTCGTACAAAACAATCCGCATCCGCGATGAAACTTTGGGACAGCTCTGCTGACACAGTTTTACGACGCACGTATAACACACGTTGCGGGCCAGCTGAGTGCTCTCGACGTCCTTTCAAGCGCAGGAACGTCAAAGCGAGCGCGCGTGGACTACGCGGTTCGCCAGCAACAGTTCTCTCTATGGCGTGCCGTCGTTGCGCCACTATACGAGCTGGTCTGGTGCAGGTGATATCGGGGGCACTTTACAACTACGTACTAGCGTTTCGTGTCCAGAACGTAATAAATGCACGCCAACATACTAGCCTAACGATTGACTCTCACTTCACGTTTCAGTGTTCGGTGTAACTAGGCGTTGAAATTCACGTAAAGACGAGCATGCGCATTCGAATTCGTGCACGATGGGACAAGAACAGGTAAGACTTGAACAGGATACTCGCTTCTCGAGCACCACCGCAAGGATAGGCCCTCACGTTTTCGGAAGTGCTAGTTGCTTGGCTTTTTTTCTTAGCCAGGCTGCCTTGTCAGCTGTAAGTGTCGAAAAACTTGAAACGTGCATATTTCGGCTGTACCTTACATATCGTGACAGCGAATAGGGTAATAGAGGGTTGACCTGGCCTCTCCGAGGTCTCCCGACATATTCCTCACCTATGCATATATCGCCAAAACAGCATGTGGTGGTTAAATTGAATGGTTCGCTCAAACGCGTGTGTCGTTAACACTAAAATTACCGCGATCCTTGCGACTGTCTGTCAATCACCTCTCGGCAACTACTTCAATGAGAAAGAGAGCTCTTTCAGTTCTGGTGTACGTCAGGAGAATCCCTTCAAGCTGGAAACCTCTTTCCAAAAAGTGTGGGCAGCAAAATACCGACAGCCAAACAAGTTAGCATTACGCATAGCGTCGCCAAGTAGACGTTTATAAAGGGGCAACTAACCCTAGTACACAGCTACAAATGAATACTCAGCAAGGTAAAATATAAGGCCCGCTGTCGAGATAAAATCTAACGCCTTCCAGATGAGTTAACGGTAGGAGCTGATGAGAGAAAGAGGCGGACAGTTCATAATCAAATCGCCTCAACCCGGACGATCAGCTGCAAGAACATTATTTATAAAACAGTCGTACGAGAAGTTGTCGAGGCGAAGTCTAGTCTGGTAAGCTGAAAAGAGGACATGATAACGATCAGGTGGCCTGTCAAGTCATCCAAGTAATGGGATCTCTTGGCAGTAAGATCAGACTTTAAAGTCTTCCTTATTACTATCCTCTGTGATAACGTACACTGCCAGCAATAACCACACAGAACGCCGCATGTCTGCAATTGCAAGTTGATCAAGCAAAGCACTCTGTCTACCGGCGAAGTGCGCATGAGGGTGCTTGCAATGTCACCGTGCAAGATGAAGATCTAGATTCGGCCGCTAGGAAAATTGTACACTATTTCTTCGAGAGCTTCCTAGAACGAAGGCTCACTGCAGTGCAGGAATATCGGTGCTACTTTTCGCCTGTCATTTTCAGAAGCAAAATAGGCTGGAGGACTTCGCTTTACAACAGTAGAGCCCTCCAGCTCGTCCCCTGTTTGTGGCAGATATCCCCTTGGCGGTTTGTTATATTTTTCTGACCAAACAGGCAGCCAGGCGTGAGATATCTGGCCAAAAACACTAACACTGTCAGAAATCGATCACTTGGTCCAGTGGCCGACTGCCTGAAGTTTCGACCTGTATTCGAAGTTTGCGAATACAGAAAGATACCACAAGAAGACCATTCATACTTTGGGATTCAAAGCCAATCATTTTCTAATTTCTGCGCTGGTTTGCTGTTATTTAATAAGACTTAATTAACGCCATCAATTGATTCTGCCCCAGGTTGCACGGGCAGCATTCGTCATTTCCCACGACCATGCCTAAAATTGAGTTTCTGTACTGTTTGATATGCGAGGGCATGCAATCGAATACTGACCCGCTGGCATCGATTGGTATGCGCTATACATGTATGCCATTACAGTGGTACCGGTGTTACGCGCAGACCCTGCATCAAGCGTCATACACGCATACACAGCCAGGAACTATAAACCGATAAATTTTTGGCGCGGTTTAATTTTCAGGTATTATCAAACCTCAAATTCAATCGCCACTGAAATTCTTCAAGAGGCAGTTACATGAAATTCATACCTTACAGGGAGTACTTGAACAATTGTCGAATCTAAAACGGGTCCTAAGGGACTCTTTTCGCAAAGGACGAAAAATTATCGTCCCTGAAGACTTTTTCCTTTACAGAAGCTCCATATTCATTTAATAATAGAAAATGCTGCTTTATTAAACAGGTGGGTGATATCAGATCCTATGCCATATAGCTCAGGACACTGCGTAGGGTGAGGGTGAGGGGACTAGGTCGGGCTGCTAGAGCTCTCAGACTCTGCGTACTAACATACCAAGCATAGTATGTTATCCCAATCCCCGTCACTGCATGGTCGATCCTACATGTATCATTTACACGTTACCCTTCGATAGAACAGTCTTGCTACGATCATCGATGTCTATTGCCAGTACGGATTCGATCGTGCATCATCATCTCTCGGTCTGGTGTTGTCGGATAGCGAGAAAATCAAAAGCCTCAGAGTTGTCTAGACCGTCCCCCAATATCTGTCCTAAATCCACTATCTTGCAGTAAACTCTTCCTGTAACTCTTCCCACATGCACCAAAACTGATTGTACTTCTTTGTCCTTACATTGGCTTAAAGCCACAGCAGGAAATAAACAAATCAGAAGTCAGAAATCAGAAATCCGTCGCCCAAGTAACGCCTTTATGCCATCTGAAGCCTATCCAGCAGATAGACCAGCCGTCTATACACCTAGCACACAAGCAGTCTCTGTCGTGATGCGCCATTATGAGGAGGGTCAACTCGACTCGGGGATATACCATCAAAAGAGAGAAATTCACCGAAAGCCAGTACCGGGAGTGGACTAATGAACAACAATCATTAGGCTTTTGATTAGTGCGAATGACTTGCTATTACCCTGGTGATATGAGCGGTGGGGCGTCCACTTTTGCAGGCGAAAGAAGCACCTCACTTTGACATCGCATCGGATCGAAAGGTCACCGCGGGCAAGGGTTTTCCAGAGACAGTCTGTGGGTCTAAACACCGAAGCTGGATTCCTGTGTTCCTCAATAAACTGTAGAACGGCTAACACCACCGGTCGTGTACTGTTTTGTGGGGGCATATGTTTTAGTGGCATCGGGCGACAGGTTCTCTTATAGCCCTTTGATTGAATCTTCGCGTCGACACGAAAGCGCACGAACAGCTCAGATCAAGGCCTATAAAAGGTCGCAAATTCTGTTTGAGGAAACCGTGAACACTTACCAACAACGTTTCGACTTCTGTACATCCTAGGAAGGTAATCCACTGATGAATTCTACTTCTGCGCACTCAAGACGGCAATCCAACAACGACGTTAACTTCTGTACACTCTAGAGCGCAATCGAACATAGACTTCAACGTCTGCACACTGCAGAGGGCAGTCCACCGACTTTGTCGTTGCAGCTGCTTTCTCTGTTTTCTCATTGGGAGTGTAAAAAAGACACTGAAAATGCCAGCGATTATTCCTTTATTTCTTCTCATGATCGTTCGCAACTTTCAAACCGAGACAGGGGGATGGTCATCGCAATATCTCCATGTTGCCCGAGGTGCAGACTCGGGACAGGACTTTGCGCAGTTTCATCCATACTGCTCTAACCCTTGTAAGTATAACATACATGTAAATCCGTTCTTGGTAACGACGTATAGCAACTGAACACTACATTGTATAATAGGAAATTTAGACATAAATCCTGACCAATAATAAAGGTACCGGTAATACAAAAAGCGATACCAACAATTTTAATGACGCTTATCATAGGCATTTCCCACCGATCCTTGCCAACGGCTGGTGCTTTTGTAAGTATCTCGACATGTACGCTCAGAACCCGTGCTCTGACTGAGAGAAGGCATGCAAATTAAGGAGGGAAAGTTAGCGAAGGAGGTGTTCGTGTGTGTTCAAGTACTATTCTTTCAACACCACGTAGCCTCGGAGAGTCTCGTTACCGGCAGTTTCCGATAAACAACAAGCGCGCTGGCAGATCGGCTGATTACGTCGAGGGCCATGTCGAAAATGATGCACAGGAAAACAGTTCAACACCAAAAGCCTAGGTTTATGGGTTGATATTGGATAGGGTAATATATAACGTTACCCTTTTTTACGAAAGGACGGGCAAGTGTTAATGTTTGTGAGATTGGCAGGCTAGCAACTAGTCCTCTTCCTCTCCGTATCTAAAGTTCCGTATCTAAACCCAAGTTGCCTTTGTCTGTGTCTCCGCAGCCATCTTTATAGCTCACTTCAAACCCAACCGACCTAGGAAATTGGCACTCGAAAGTCGGGCTTATAGAGGACAATTTCTCGTTCTCAACAACCACCTACTTCAACTAAAAGCTGTCGGAAACCTCAGCAAGGTGAGAGACTTGTTCGGGAAGTCCCTTTGAAACTATCGACATCATTGACCACCCGTTCAAACAGATTGTACATAGTCTAATTAATACTTAAGGGAAAATTTTAATTAATTACAGTCCTCAATTACTAGACCCGGGTCTTAACTGTTCAGTATAATTTCTTGCCAGCCTTAAAGGTAGGGCCCGTTCATGATTGTGGTGTTGGTTCTCGTGTACAGGACCACCATGGCGTATATCATGTTCCGAAAGATCTAGAAGCCTACACTTGGAAACTTTGCCACCTGCCTGGCTTGGCCAAACTAATACTGCGTTTCAACGGCACAACAATTGCAGTGAATCGAACAGGCCACCAGCTGAAGCCCTTTACCATTAAGGCGACAGTATTACACCGCACTCATTTCAATATTGTAATGCTCAACGACGGTTCAAGCCCTCTCGACGGTCGCCTCTAAGCGAAGCTTATGACAGCCACATCAAATATCCCAGGCTCTACACCAGCTTTAAAGGCAGAGACATTCACGGTAGCGCTGGACTCAGCGAAGGCTCATGAAAACTCCTCGGAAATAACGAGTACGAAGCCACAAGACTTCACCGCCACCGAGCACTAAGACAGTAACGTCCTTCATTTGTATCGCTCGGCATGCACTCGACGCAAACAGAGTAAGGATGGCGGGGAGATGTACGTGCATGGAAACTGTAACCATAGGAACTACTAAGGGTAACGACATACCCATAGATGGAGAGGGAAAATTAAGTATGAGATCTTCGGTTCTGGCGGGAGAGCAAAGAAACCATCTCCCCTGTAGCTCACCATGAAGGGATCCTAAGTCAAGGAAATGTCGCTTGTCAGTCAGCCGGAGGCCAACTTCACTTCAAATGATGATGTGTTACATACTGCGAAGTGGTACTTTTCTCTCTCTCTCTCTCTCTCTCTCTCTCACTATATCTCTCTTCTTCAATCTCTTTCCCATATCCAAGTTTACAACAGACACCGTCAGTGTCAAATGCTAAACAAGCAGTCTAGGCAGAGAGATCGCTCAGAAATACACTCAGGCTTTTGCCGAATGTGTGCACGCATACTTTGCATGCACACAGGGACGCTCCCTCTTCCAGGGGGACCATGTGCCATCTGCCGCGTGCGAGCCTTCATAATACTTTGCACCATCCCTGAATCGGAGACTTCAGCTCGGAGATTCGGTGTGTAAGCTTCTGTGTTTGAGCTGTGTGTGTATGTGTGTGTGTGTGTGTGTGTGTGTGTGTGTGTGTGTGTGTGTGTGTGTGTGTGTGTGTGTGTGT
>JAOWAW010104836.1:3718-14673 GCA_028565695.1 Nicola tetela
TGTGTGTATGTGTGCATGTGTGTGCATGCATGTGCGTTGTACGTCTCCATGTGTCTGTGTCTGCCTGTCTGTGTCTGTGTCTATGTGTCGAATTTACATCATTAGGCTGAGGTTTCAGGTCAGTTCTAATCCAGGACCATTTGAGGGCCTTTTATATCAGATAAAAATAGACACCATTGGTATCTGAATCTGTGAGGTAATCGGAGGGTTTGCATATAATTTGCTATATTATCACCCCTTTCTCTTTTTTTCTCTCTCCCCTCTGTTTATATTATCACATTTATATTGTTTCACTCTGTCTCTTTCTCTTTTTTCTCTGCATGTTTCTCGCTATATATATATATATATATATATATATATATAAAGGTCTGCCACTGCGTGATTGTTTATCTGTCGTGTGTCTGTCTGTCTGTTTCTTCATTGATATTTCTAGCACACATTTTGTGCATGCATGTACGCAAGTTTGATTATCTGTACGCAAGTTCAACAATCTGCACACAAGTCCAAATGCTTTGGACACATTCAAAAAAAGCACCTTTCAACCAGAGACTGAAGATGTCTTCTTGATTAGTCTAGGACATGGGTGGCAGGCTAAGTTGCCCCGTCCATAGCAAGCATAATACCACTGTTTTGTGCAACCGCTCTCTGGGGTTCCAGCTAGCACGTGTGAACCTAGTAAAAGGCTTCGAAACTGAGACTTTTTCGATGTTGCGCCTTGGTCAGGGCCAGAAGCGACTGGAGTGACTTTCGTACAAATACAGTACTAGTATGACAGTTGTTCAAAGACTGATGGTAGTTGTGTCATCCTTTGGATTTCCCTCCCGAATAGAAAGCAGCAGACAGGTCAAAGCGTAGTCATGAGTGGTCTTTTCGCGTTTGGTTTTACTTCTTCTCGTCATAGCGTGCCAACCTCTGATTTGCGCAAATCCAACACCTACATCGAAAACGTGGTTGGAGACTCCGGCAGCCAGAGGTTGACACCTCTGATTTAGAAGAACATCTTTTGGCTCCGTCTTTAAACAGTGGGGATGCGCAAGCAGAAACAAGTTCGAAAGATGCCCCTGGTCAGCGGAAGGCTACAATTGCAAGGTCCCATGGAGGGAAGGTGAAGCGAAGGAAGCACTTCCAGGGGTCTTGGATAGTCGACCCACTGTTCCAATCATGGCTACAGTTAAACACTGAGGGTGACATGATTTGCTGTCTGTGCCAAGAGAGTGGCAAAACAACAACTTTACCTGGGGATGGCAGGACATGCAGGAGAGTGCTCTACTTCGTCATATAAACCCTCGCTATTGCTCTGGTCATTCCGAATTGTCAAAGAGGCAGAGGAAAGAAAAGCCCTTGTTTCTGCACAGCAGGAGGCCATGTTCATCCAGGAAACCGCAGAGGGAAAAGCTCTCAAGGCAGTGTACTGGATAGCCAAGGAAGAGGTCGCCACAAGTAAATATGTATCCCTCCTTCACTTTTTAAAGTTTCTGGGTGTGGATGACCTACGACACCTCTTTGCTAAAGATCCAACACGAAAAGGGATACAACTCAGCTACACATCTAATCGTGTGGTCAAAGACTTCCAGCTGGCCCCGAACAGTGTCGTAGAGAGAGATGTATCATCCCGAGTGACGGCCTCTCCTGTGGTGGGAATCATGACTGATGAGTCTACAGACATTATTGTCACCAGGAAACTGATGATTTACGCAAAGGTGCTTGACTACAAAACTGGCATAGCCCATGAGCACTACGTCTCTGATGTTGATCTCAAAGGCACTGCAAATAGTGAGAACATCACAATGAAACTTACTCAAGTTCTGCAGGAGGAGGAAATTGATGCGAAAGTCATTGGATTCAGCACGGATGGAGCATCAGTTATGACTGGGAAGAAGACGGGTCTTGGAGCTCGTTTGAGGAACGACCATTGCCCAAAACTTATGCAACTGCACTGCGTAGCACATCGCTTGGCCCTTGCCAGTGGACAAGCAGCAGACATGGTCAGCCTCTTCAAGAAGTATCAAGCAACCATGAATGCTCTTTACAACTATGTCCGGCACTCAGCCACTCGTGCAGCAAAACTGCAAGAGCTGCAGAATGTCATCGATGACCACACTGTTACTCTGCAGCAAACCTTCCGTAGATGCTGGCTTTTATTCCAAGGACCTGTGGATTCACTTCGTAAAACCTATGTTCCACTGGTAGTGACCTTGGATGCCAAGAAAGATGAAGGGTGCATGTGCAACTGCAAAGAAGTCCCTGAAGGCAGTCAAGAAAGGATCATTCCTCTTCACCTACTTCCTCTCTGATAGTCTGGCAGTCTTAACAAAACTTAGCTTGTTTTTCCAGTGATCATTTTTGAACATTGCAGACGTCAGCCCAATGGTAGTCTCCACCAATGAAGCCTTAAAATCTATGAAGGCCCAGCCAGAATGTTGGCTACAAGGGCTT
Organism: Nicola tetela; assembly: GCA_028565695.1. Classification (NCBI taxonomy): domain Eukaryota; kingdom Metazoa; phylum Porifera; class Calcarea; order Clathrinida; family Clathrinidae; genus Nicola; species Nicola tetela. The sequence continues at coordinate 6,155 of JAOWAW010104836.1, forward strand.
CAGAATAAGCACAACAAAGCCACAGGGAAAATGGTGCTGACTGCAACAGGAGATGAGGACAAGACTACTGTGGAAGTGGACATACAAGACACCACATTGAAGTCGTTCAAATCGTCTAAGAAGCAGTTTCTTCAAGCCGTTTCTGACAACCTGTCAGCTCAGTTTCTCCATGCTGAACTGCTGGACTCATTTGCAATATTTGATTCTTGCAACCTACCACCTGCTGAAAGCCCAGAGCTTAACACATATGGCATCACTGACCTGGCAGTTCTTCTCAAACATTTCAAGGGCTTTGATTCTGGCATAGAAGGTTTTCCTGTGCTCAATGCTGAAAGTGCAGCAGCTAAGTGGGTTTTGCTGCGGTCACTCATGAGCACATCCCATCAACAGGCCAACCTTGCTGAGTTTAGTAAGAGCTTTTTCTCACGTGAGCACGCTGTGACATTCCCCCACCTTGCTCTTCTTATTGCTGTTGCTGCTACCCTGCCAGTGACGAATGCTGGCTGCAAATGTGGGTTTTCAACTTAGAACTGGTTGAAAACAAAGATTTGAAACCGTCTGCTTGAAGGAAAGCTGGAGATCTTAATGAGATTGTTGATTGAAGGGCCCAACGTTGTGGAGTTCAAATACACTGACGCACTTAGCTTGGAAGGAGAGGAAGGCTCACCGACTTCTTGGGCACAGGCCCCACAAAGCATGATACTAGTACACTGTCCAAGTATCTCAAGATCAGTTTCATCCGAACACCTCCCAGTCTTTTCAATCATTCTCCTGCGACACCAGTTTTGACTTGTAATGCATCTTTGCAATCAATATTGTATTGAACTTTATCTGCAGTACAGTTGGTGTAGACAACTTTTCACACCATTTTTGCAGTGGCTTGCCGTTTTTAACTTTTCAGAGTCAGTGTTCTTTATCTTGTTGGGACCACAATGCCCTGTTCACGTTGTCTGATCAGGTTTGATGAGAGGTCTATCTACATGATGGGGATGTTGTTTTATCTTCATAGCCAGGACTGTAATCAGTAATTCTCAATATCCACGAAAAGGTGCATCTGTTGCATCAAGTTTTGAAAATTTTTGGGGGAGCATGCCCCCAGACCCCCTAGGTTGGGTTGTGTATGCAAATCAGTTTGTCCCTAGAAACATCCCTGTTTCTTTCTTGCACTTTTTCACTCAGTTCTTTTGTCTCTCCCTCTCTTGCTGCAGATTTTTATCTCAAATATAGAGCTCTTAATAGCCAGAGCCAAGGAAACACAAGCCTACATTTACCTGAGCCTTGATATTGACTGAGGAGAGGCCAGGGTCAATATGTCGAGGGAAACAAAAGGCCGGTCTTTCTGATGCTGGGGGCAATAACAAGCTTATCCCAACAGATGAGCGAAAAGGCCATCTCAGAACCCTTTCTTGCTTATTTTTGAACAGCCCATGCCCAAAAGAAAGTACGCAGCAGCCGTGTGACGCAGGTTGCAATTGGTGTTAGAGTCACTTGTCACCAGCTCTTGGTAAGCAGTTCCTAGAGGCACAGTTGTTAGGAGCATAGCTTTTTATGTGAGTGCAAGCCTGAGTTCAGATCAGACAAGATAGTAAGTCCAAGATACTTAGGGCAGTGTACAGTTGACATCTTGACAGGTTTGTGCTCATTTACAATTCCAACACAGGCACAGATGTTGGAGGCGTCCGCTCCTATAGGAAGGAGCCTGGTCTTGGATGGAGAAAATCTTCCATGTCAATGGTTGCCCAGTCACTGGCTGCTGTAAATCCAGCTTGCAGCTTCATCATGCTGCTTTCTGAATGGGACTTGGGAAGTATCTCCTAGAGGAGGGCACCGTCAGTGTACACTTCAGCATTACAGGAGATCGCCACTATATAGAGATGTAAATACATTATATATATATATGTGTGTGTGCGTGTAAATATATATATTATATTATATTATATATATACATATATGGTGAGGAAAGCGGAGTTGAATGATGTGGTTGATGGGGGTGCTCAGTAGCTCAGCAGTTAGAGCATTGGAGCGCAAAGCCATTGATTTTTTTCTATATCTATATATATACACTTATATTTATGGAGAGCAGAATATATCAAGAAAATGGAAGAAACCCTCACTCAAGAGGATAAGTATATGAAGTTAGGTGACTTGGGCAGTGCAGACAATACACTTTTGCAGGAGAGATCTCTGCAAGCTTTTCTATTAAGAGTGAAGAAGAATGGTCATATCAGCAGAGAGGTCTATCACTGGATTCGGCCAGTTGGAGCCTCCAGGCCGCGGATGTACAGCATTCCGAAAATTCACAAACCTGGAGCGCCATTGTGACCAATACTATTTAAGGTCAATGCACCTCAGCACGAGTTTGCCAAATGGCTTGTGGAGGTGCTCCAACCAATAGTGAACAAGTACTAGGAACATACAATCAAGGACACATTTGAGTTTTGTTCAAACATAGAGAGGTTTTCGCTTGAGAATGACACCAGTGAGATGTTCATGTGCTCCTTTTTGATATTGTGAGTTTGTTTACTAATGTGCCTTTAGCTGAGACGCTGCAGATCTGTCTAGACACGTTAGACCGTAATGAAAACATACAGAAGCCAACTGTACTGGAGATGCTGCCGAAGGAAATGCTACTGAAAGCAACAACTGAGGTAGAGTTTAGTTTTAACAATGAGATTAATAGGCAAATTGATGGAGTGGTCGTGGGCTCACCTTTGGGCCCCATCCTTGCAAACATCTTTCTTTGTTGGAAGCTGTGAAATGAAAATAGAGCAGTACAGATGGTTGAACCTGTATGATCATCTTGTTGATGACACCTTTGCGATATTTCCTGGTGCTGTTAATGCCAAGGAGTTTTTTGATGCACTGAACAATCTTCATCCAGCCCTCCGGTTATCCATGGAGAATGAAGGCAATAATCGCCTGTCTTTCCTGGACTTTTTGGTTCATCGTACACATGGTGATCTGGGTCGGGCAGTCTACCACAAACTGACATTTACTGGTCAGTACACCAGGTGGGATTCGTTCGTTCCCACCAATCAAGGATAGGACTAATCAAGTCCTAGCCGAAATTGGAAGCTTTCACCTGCACTTTCTGCTAGAATGCAGCCATACAACAGAATGAGAGCAAGCTCAGTTGTAGTCCATGGGAAACAGCATTTTTCTGAAAATACCAGTAGTGTGTTAGATAGCCATCGCCGTCACTACCTGCCGATTTTTGGTAGGATAAACGACCTTCATTGGTGGGCTCCAGGTTTAGTACAATTAGAGAGCTTTTACCTGGATGTGCTACTAAAACTATGTGAACAACAGTAGGGTAGCAATCTCAACTAAACGGTCACCAACCTTAAGTTTTTCTTATTGTTTGTATTGTAGCCTTATGTTAAAGCGGCGGCTACCCATTCTCTGTGTTCTCCCTATGTTTTTCTGAAAAAATATGAGCAAATGAAAGACCTTCCCTATAACTTGCTCAAAAAGTGTGCTAGTAAACGTTTTCAAATCTTCAGCATTGCTAGAAAAAAAGGAACAAGAAACCACATGTACATTTATTATTAGGCTTCCTTCGGCCAAAAAGTGAGATCTTACAAAAATTGTGCACATGCTAGTTGTGCACACAGTCTGTGCATTGTTGGTGATGAGATATCTTTACTTACTGTAAATTCGCGTGGAAGCGGCACCAAAGACCCCAATTGTCAATGGCTCATCAGTTCTGTGCATAATGAAAAATCAGGAACGTCAGTGTCTTTCAATTTTTGGTAAATTCAGTGCAATCTGAAAGTACCTAAATTAAATGCCACACAGTGCATACTGAGTGCCATGATACCAGTATAACATTTAATGTCACAATTAATTAAAATCCACATAGTAATCAAAATAAACATGTTAGCATCGCCAAGTGCTGTACTGAGCACTATATCGACATCTCTCCACCCCCCACATGCAACTGAATTATCTGAATGCGAACAACAATCTTAGAATGAAACTAATCCTAAAAGAAGTAGGCCAGCTCAAATGTATCACATGTGTGTATGGTGCCTGCACCAGCTGCTTGCTTGTGTACAGATCGACTTAGGGCTGGCTGCAACAAGTAGGCTACTAGTACTTGCTTGTGGATCAACGGGCCAGTGTGCCGCATGTTGGTAAGGCTTAGATGTACTCGCAGTAGCATGTATAGCAACCATGCAGAGTGCAGTGCTGTCAATCTCAGGCAATCTCAACTGAAAACAGGATTAAGTGCAATTAGCCAGCGCTCTATTGCATTGCATTGTTTATAAGTCAGATCAGGTGATTTGGTACTTCATGAAAAATCATGATGTGCATCCCAATTTGGTCTCCAGTACGATCTAACACAAGATGTGAATTGAACGAGTCAGCCACTCCTTATTGACAAGTCACAAGGCCCTGGGTCATCAGTCAGAATAAACCAATTACATGTTGGTTGACATGATGCTGGTGGGGCGCAGGCACCAAGTTTTATCCATGGCAACGAATGCTCATTCTGCATTCAGATTGTCCTGAATCACCTAACCTCCAAAGTGTACAAGATGTTAAAATTAAAACCAATGGCCTGCATGCAGAGGTGCCAAGATGGCTGTACTTCAGTCACAATTCATGGTGACAACCTGACCTTAGCAGAAATTTAGTGTTCTTTGAAAATGTTCATCAAATGTTCAACTCTATGGCGTGAATTTACTTACGTGTCTGCAGAGGACCAATCAGATAGCACATGCTCAGCACCAGGCACAGGATCCGTTAAAGAATGTAAAGGCTCCTCAGGGATATCTCGACATAGATCAGGCTGCAAAAGAAATACACACTATGCTCAGTTTGTTGTGCTCAACAATGTCACTAAATCTAGCTTTAAAATGACCTTCTATGTATATATTGGAGGTATAGGCTAGTGTTTTGCCCCATCATAAATCAGAGCAACCATTGGGATGCAAATGAGCACTTCTAAAGAATGGTTTTACAATGACATTCCACATCAGACATGAAGGTATCCATACAAGCCAATCAAGAGTGTCCTAGCTACCTGCTAGAGTATGGTATGCAACAGCATGTTCAAGAGCTTAACCTGTGTCTGCCGTAGGAGAACCATGAAGTCCTTTGGATGCTCCTCAAGTGCCTCATTGCGACGAGTTAGCAGCTTCTTTTCACAGTAGCTCTTCACAATTTCATCAGCCATGTATGCCACTGGGAGGCTTGCAAAAGAGGCAATCTGTTGTAAGCTCAGGTACCGCAATTGCAGACCATGCAGACTGCCTGGAGTTACACACTGCGCTGTGCGGCGGGCAATCTTTGCAATATCTGACAAGGCAACTGCACACTGCTTCTTCATACCTGGCTTGGCACGAGCGAGAACATTGACGTGAAGGCCAGCATGCACCTGCTCAACCTGTACAAAAGTAGAAATGCTGGAATGACTTAAGAACAAATACATCTATTTATCAAGCAGCAAATTACACCATCTATGAAATGAGAAAAAAATTAAGGTTTGATAAGGATATTATATTATCTCCTGGAACTGTGCGGCTTCAAATCTGGATCTGCAAACATACTGATTCTCCATCTCCCCTCCCCTTGCCTCTGATATCTTATTCTTTCTTATTCCTTTTCTCAGGGGAGTGGACTGAAAAACACTGTGCAATTTTATCTGTATTCCAGATGAACATATACAATAAATATACTGCAATGCCTACTGTACAATACAATACCATTCTACACATTCAATCTTTTTGTCCAGATGAATAGCTGACAACATCTCCATTACAGTACTTTGCAGACAGAGAACGTCTGATTCAAACAAGTTTGCACCAACCTTCAATGACACAAATCCTTCCCATTCCAGCACAATTCCACTCTTCCACACCGGTGTGTCCTTGGTTATGCCACCAGTGCTCTTCAGAGCTAGGTTGAGCTGCAGGTGCTGGAAGAATGCCGGTGAAGGAAGAAGAGCACCAAAATACAACTGAATTCCTCCTTGCACTGGTCTGCGCTCCTGCACTTGCCAGTAGAATGGCAGAGGTTGCTCACGAAGATGAACAGTAAAGAAGAATTCTGACATGTTAGCTGGATTCCGTATGCATATCCTACAGGCCAGAAGGAAGGCTTTGCCAGCTGGAGGCTCCACACCAGCACAACGAAGGGCCTTATCAAGCTTCTCCTCACTGATGATGCCATAGTCCGGAAACTGTACCAAGCATCCAGGAAAGCCTTGAGGCGACATGATTGACTGAATGATCTTCTCACAGGCTAGCTGTGGGTTTACAACAACGAAAGTCGGGTGCCCTGCTGCTCTGCTAATCTTTCCAGAATCAAGAAGCATGACCTGTGTGAACATGGAACAAAAATCCCAAAATACACTGCACATTTATGCAAAGAGGATGGAATAATTTTTTCAATCAGTTCTCACTCTTTAGACCACTGGATAAGAAAATTTTAACATTGACTCTTCAATGCCTCATTGAAGACTTTGAACAGTTTTTATAAATGCATCTGTCAGTTGCCTAATCTCCATACAGTGGCCATGGCATTATCTCTGTACAACCAATCAGGGTTGCTAAACAGAAGCTTACATCTCCCTGTAAGTCCAGCAAGCTCGTAGAGTACTTCAGCTGTTCCATTGTGCAAAATGCACATACGACTTTCCGGTGAATGAACTGGTGGTAGTCGTCTTCCTTGACAATGATGCCTAGCAATGAGTCTTGACTTTCCAGAGCTTGCCGGATTTCCTCATTCACTGTTGGCTCTAAAGGCATTTCCTGGAAAAGGACAGTTTTGGAATATCCATCAATATACATCAGAAAGCTAACAGAATGCTAATGAAGACTAACATTGTGAGATCAAATTCCTCCTTCTACTGTCTTTGTTTTATTTTAATGGACATACTAATTGAACAAGTGGATGAGTCCAAAAGAAATTTTTTCAGGACAGTATTCAGCATGCCACATAGGATTTGGGACATTCTCCATGGATCTAGCAGCACGCCCCAAACAGATGGTTTGGAAAGAGATTTCCACGCAGACTCTTCATTAGTTGGACTCCACACAAGTTATTAGTTTCTTTCTTGCAAATAAATACTTAAAAATTGACAAATTATGAGTCATTTGCAAATTTTTCTTATCTGCCCACCTGTATCACATTGGACATTGTGATGTTAGAAAGCTTACCCTTGTTGCCTCCTTCCAAACGTCCTCCAGTGCTGTAAACAGCCGCTTAATGGAATCACCTGGATATCGACAGTCGACAAGGAACTGCTCGCATTCAACAAACGTGAAATACTTTGAAAACTGATCAAACAGGCTGGTGTAAACAGACATGGCATCCTGCAAGGCTTTGCTTTGTTCAACTCCATCCAAGTGTGAGAACACAATGAACAGCCTGGGCGGTTTGGCGTCTTCGCCACAGGCAGGATCCTGAATTGCTGCAGCAAATGAGAGCCAGAAATGGCCAGAGTCGTACATACCGTCCTTGCCATCAAGTAAATTGAGCATGAGCGTGTACACACAACTGCTAGATGGCAACATCTCGCTGTGGCTAATGATGTACTCCAGCTGGCCGCCTAAATCTGTAACACTCAGGTAGCCTTCTCCACCTAGTACAGGTAATTTAGTGAGTCTGACACCTGGAGTCCTTTCAGCAAAGTATCTTGCAGTTCCTGGTGGTGGCGGCTTGCCTGGTCCCCACAAACGTCGTTTCCATTCGGTGATGCTGCCCTGAAGTGATGCAATGGTCTCGATGAGGGTCGTTTTGCCAGCTGCTTCTTTACCAATGACAGCCCACCGCACCCTTTTGGGACGAGACTTGGCCTCACTCATCAGGCGGTGGCGGCTTTCTATACCCTACAAACGGACAAATGGAGAAGGGCAGGCAGAAGCAGATAGACACAGCCAGAGACAAGTGGCAGAAAATAGAGACAGAGAGACAGAGGGAAAGGGAGAAACATCACCATGGATACTGGACCTCTGCTCACAAAAAATTGCTGCCGTACACTAGACCCAGGAAAGACACTATGAAAATATTAGAGCATCAAGTTTACTGAACTGAAGTTGGGAATCAAATTGTCCTCTGAACACAAATGTTTAAGTTTCAAGAAGCTGCATTATCATGATTATTTATTCAAGCAATCTGCTCAGAGGGCAGGATGGATGCCTTTCATACCCTGTACAAACGTGCAAGGTCTTTGATGACATCATTGTCATTCTTCTCACAGAATTCCTCCAGCAAGTCTGCCGGGGTTTTCCCATCCTGTAAAAAAAATACTCAAGCCTTTCATTGTTGGAATACCCAAATTACAGTACAAAGAGAAGTCTAAACATGACAAACTTAAACAAGTCCTGTTACTCCTTTGGTTTGTGCACAATAGATCTAGGCACAACAGGCAGAGACTGGCCTTTCAGACTTGAAGTTATGGACACACACACATACACACACACACATACACACGTCACACACACACACACACACACACACACACACACACACACACACACACACACACACACACACACACACACACACAC
>JAOWAW010104869.1:0-26403 GCA_028565695.1 Nicola tetela
AAGGAGCCCTGTCGCATAAACACAATTGACACCTTGTTTATCTCAACCAAAGCAGCTTAGGTTTGTTGCAACTTGTAGCGACCCGGTCCTAGTCCTGTATGCAATGTAGAGCTTCAATGAGCGTTCAATGTGGACGTTGCGCAGCATTAGGCATCCGCTACCGTGTAAACCGTTGGCCTGCGACGGCTCCATGCGCACGACACTTATTCGTGTTCGTGTGTCTATCTGTCCGTCCCGCTGTAACCGTTACTAGCCAGCACGCGCTAATCGCGTCTTTTTTTCCCGATAAAAATGTATGGTAGGAAGGCAAACATACTTCAACCGAGTCATACAGCGCAGCTGCAGGTGTTTGTAATGTATGCCATGAACCGAGGTCTTCCTTTCGACATACATCGCCAGAGAAAGACCTTTCCAAAGTCGTGTGAAAAAAAGGGAAGAGGAACAAATTCGAGAAGCCAGGAAGTCCCGGGCCCCTTACTGATGCGATTGGATTAAGTTCCGCAAAGCTGCAACATCTCCAGCATGCCGACACTGCGCTTCGTGCACGTAGGTTTGTTTTAGTCGCGTCTCCAAGATCTACATGATAGACTGCATAATGAGCATGAGCTCAAGGAACTCTGTCCCTGTAAACACATTTACAACCTCGTTTGTCCCAACCAAAGCAACTGAGCTTTGTTGCAACTTGTAGCAACCCTGTCCTAGTCCTGTATGCAATGTAGAGCTTCAATGCATATGAGTGCTTCAATGTGGACATCCGCCTGCGAGGACTCCACGCGCACGCCACTTGTATATAAGCCATTGTTCTTCCGCACAGTCATGCCTTAGAACATATACTGACTTTAATAGCATACGCCTTGTTTCTGCATGTACACACAGACCTACACAGAGCACACAATATGTGCTAGATTTTGTGCCGCATAGAAAGTGCTAGCTTTAGTATCAGATCCTGCTCTACTCCGCTGTCTTTCTAAGCCAGTAGTATGAGTGACGCCAACGTCCTATAAAACTATTTTAGAGTGACTGGTGTGCTGGAAAATCCTCTTAGTGTTATGAATACCCTGTCAGGATCTCTCAAGTCCTACGCGTATTGTACCTAAACCACTGAACGTCGTCTTAACGTTTTCACGTAGCTATAATAAAGTCTTGTGTCATGATCATCAATGGACTTTGAGCGACCTGAAATTGCAATTTTATTGCTAAGCAACCACACTTCAAACATCAAATGCTTTTGCATAATATGTCTGCTCACTGCACTTTTAGTTGTTCATATTTCCTGCACAATTGCTAAAGCTTGATTTATTGATATTGCTAGCACACTGTGATCGCACTGTGCTGAGATCAATGTGCTTGTGTAAGTTTTGTATAAGTATGTGCTCCAGGTTCAAGATGTGAAGAGTTGCATGGGGTGTCCACCTCGGATATATCTAACGGAGAGGAAAACAAAAATAGGCATATATGGTAATGCAGAGATGTGTGATGTACTAAGGAAAATATAATATGATCCATTTGTTGAGAGACGACTTTTTGGCACAGTTCTAGTCTTATTCGAGTCTAAATCGACGGTCATATGTAAAGCATTGCCAGACCTGCAGGGATTCAGACAAGAATGTGGTCAACATCAACAAAAAAGGAATTGGTGCCAGAGGATAGGGTACATCCCACGGAAGACCGCTGGGTTGTACATGTGTTTGGGTGCAGCAACTGCAGACAGGATTATATCAGTGAGATGAAATGAACAGAGAAACAAAGATGCCCGGGGCAGAAGTACCAAATGACAGGACAACGACCTGTCGTCAGTTGCCAGACACCTAGAAGATACAGGCTCCACAATATTCCACAAAACTCAGCATTGCAGTCAACGAGAAGCAGAGTATGAAGAGGAAGATACATGAAGCGTTATAGACACAGCAGTTGCAAAATGAACTCGTAGCAAGGTACAGTTAGACTTATTGCAGAAACAAAAACCGCATTTTTGATGTATCACCACACGCCAGATTAAAAAGTTTTTCGCTACATGAGAGCTTATCACCATGCTGTGTCTTATTCTAGTTGTAGTAAAAACCAATGCTGTAATTATGACCTTCAATTTAGACTTTATAAAGTCCCCAGCACAGAGCCGAAACAACGTCTATCAAGAAAATGAAATCCTTTCCGTAGTGAGTCATCAGTGAATTTCTGGTACAATGCTTATTACCTTGTCTGATGACTCTTGAAAATGTAATACTATATGTGCGTGTATTTACAGAGCCCTCGCAACTCACCAAGTTTGTATTACAAGATAGAGTGAGACATGCCATGCATCAAATGGCGCATCATTTGGTCTGCTGCAGCATGCATGGCGCTTAGACGATCATGCATCTTTCCAAAATGATCATTACGCTGTTTTGTTTATACATGTCGCCGTCGTGTACTTACAGCTGTGCTATGGAGTTTGGTTGCCCATGGTCAGTGGAAAAGTCTGTCATCACCTACGCGACACGATGAAGTGGCCTTTTTTGGAGTATGAAGACCAATAAGAAAGATGACACAGACGCAACCGTGTATATAAACACCTGACACCTGAAACATCAGATATACACAACAATTGCCTGAACGCACAATCACCTGGATAACACCTTATCTTGACACATCCTTCCCTTTTTTCAGACCTTGCATAATACTAGGAAACATGAGAAATTAGCCACACATTGTAATAATAAGAAAAATGCGCTGGACATCTATGTTGCGTAGTCCTTCAGAAATGATGGTTGTCGAACCACTCTGGCTGATCTTGTCATCACTTCTGGTGGTGGTGGGCAAACTTCTACATCTGTCCCAGGTTTTCTGATTTGTTCCTCTGATGTATATCACCTGGAGTCGTTATGCGGATCTTCCTTGTTCCCTCAGAGTAAGGCCACAAATTTAACACAGAAAACGCCGATTTTTCCTGTACACCCCTCCATGCCGCATCCTTACTAGATATGACCGTCTTCCAACTAGTCTAATCATTACTTCTCTAGACCAAGCAAATCCCGATCGACTTGGCTAAACACTTACTTCATTCCCTCTCATCAAGAGTTGGAGGTCTTTTGCTCGTTGGTTTGTTATATGTCTTCATTTAGGATTTGAGAAAGCCTGACTGGGTAGGCATAACATGAAAAAATTTCCCATCACACCAGTCACAAGAAACTTTTTTCATGAGACGTTTCGCCAGAAATACTTCTGGCTTCATCAGTCATAAGAAAGAAAAGGGGGTACAGAAAGCTAGAGATACTTCTACTATCGCGTTGACAGTGTGAATGCATATTGCTGTGAAAACCGTACAAGGTGTGACAAGCCGTTCCTAAACGACGTGTTCCCTAATGTATATGTATGTGCTGTAAGTATGATGCGTTAATCGTTCTAGGAGAGCAGCGGCCCCTGGAATGCTCTTACTGAGGGCCCAAGCGGCTCACTGGCCTTTGTCACCCTCCGGAAGCATCCCCGACGGCTCAAAGATTACCTAAGAACTAAGACACGCAACTGCAAGACGACCCCGCAAGCTAAGAGAGCTATATATAGAAGCCAACACCGACCTAAAGAACGGCATTCCAAATTGTGCTACGTTCACCACCGTTATCACGATTCAGTTGGGCCTTTCGCTTGTAAAAGTGAAATGCTTTCCTAATCTTGTGCTCTTCCTTCTTACACGCACGATCTATCACCCGCAAGGTGGACCAACCCATCTCATGCAATGTCGACTGATTGTGAACATGATCGACAATGGCTGACTTTCAGCAATGCATGTCCAAGGCGAATCGTATCATTGTGTTCCTTGCGACGGACATTAACTGCACGCATCTCCCCTACATACTCCTAGGAGCATGTTTAGCATTTCACAGAATACACAGTGTTGGTTGTGGAATCTGCGGGAAGTGCATCTTTGGCTGTGTGCTGGGCCTTAAGCGTGTTCGGAGCAAAAAGTGCGCACCTATGCTCCGCAGCTCTCCAAGAACGATTAATGCACCACACATACAGCAAATACATATGCAACATTAGGGAACACGTCGCTTAGTAACGGGTTGTCACACCTTGTACGGTTTTCACACCTATAGCAATATGCATTCACACCCTCAACGCGATAGCAGAAGTACCTCTAGCTTTCTGTACTCCCTTGTCTTTCTTATAACTGATGAAGCCAAAGGTATTTCTGGCGAACGTCTCATGAAAAAAAGTTTCTTGTGACTGGTGTGCTGGGAAATCTCTTCCGAGTCATGTCTTCACTTGTTTCGTGTTTTGCTCTTTGAGTTGTCCAGATGAATCCGGAAATGCTGGTTTTAGCAAGTGAGAGTGTGTGGGAAGTGTAGTTTTTCCTCTGACCGAGTAGTGGCTGTGCAGGCCTTCTTAGAAACATACCCTGGGTTCGCATGTTCCTAAAATCTAGTAGTCCCAGCCACTGGTCACCACTATGTGCAGCTTTGCCAGTTTTGCATCATTACAGTACTCCGCCTTTTCCGTTAGACTGTAGATATGCTGGGCTAGACGTTCAATTATTGAATTGCCTTTTCTCAGCAAAGCTCCTGAACTCTTCGCAGCTGAATTACGGTCCATTATCTGTTCTGACATACTCTGATATTCCTTATCTTGCAAAATGTTTCAGTTCGCGAATCACTGTCCAAGCAATCTCATTCCGCAAAATTACTGAAGTAGTCCACAGTGACCAAATAGTGTACCTGCTACAATTCAAACAGGTCACACCCTATCAATTTCCAGGGCTGTCTTGGCAACGGACTTTCTGGAAATGTTTCTCGTTCCTGTTTTCCTCCAAAAGCCTGTTATGTTTCACAGCCACTGACATAGTCCTTGATTCGAGCTGTCATGGCTGGCCGGAAGACATGGTTCCTTGCTCGTCTTATGCATCCTTCTTGCCCTATATGAGGCTCGTGGATCCTAGTGTATTGCAATATAAACTCTTTGACTGATTATCCCAGATTAGAGGCTTTTGATATCATGTAGATAACGCAGAAGCACCTAACAATAAAATGTTCACATTTGTCCTTAGCCTGTGTTCCCCCTTTATTAGACATCAATGAATGCAGCAATGATCTACACAACTGCCATGCAAAGGCAGGTTGTACAAACAAGAACGGTTCTTTTGAGTGCAGTTGTGCTTCAGGCTATATTGGAAATGGCAGAATCTGCAAAGGTAACTGTGATAGCAGCGCTAAGTAACGTGCACCTGCACATGTTTAATTCTTAATGTCTGGTGTTGGGTTGAACTTTCACACTTCGCACTCACACATTTTAGCTTTAAAGACCTGGTCATTAGTAAAGAAGACAATTTCTGGAGCCAGTATTCGAGTGTCAAGTAATGACATAACAGTAACCAATATTTCATAAAACTGCCAGAAGATTTGTGGCAACCTGCCCATATCATCGCTACGTTTCTATCAGAAATTAGTGGTCCAGAATGTCTCCTTGACTCACAATCAATGAGTTGTGGAATATGTACATCCCATGTCCATATCTTCTAAATAATAAATTTTTACCCTAAGCACCAAGGTATTGGTGAATATGTTGTGGGTGGACAAAACTGTGACATTGGCAATCATGCAATGTGCAAGAACAGGGCTGGTTCATTTTTTCGTTCGTGCAAAGTCAGGTTTACTGGAGATGGATTGCACAATAACTGTAAAGGTAATAACTGCACTTAGAAGAAGATTTCAGAAGTTTAGACCTTTTTTCAGCTGAACTGTAAGTAAGCAAGTGCCATATTCTCTGAAAACATTCAAAATTACCAGTATTATGCTACCATTGTGACTATATGAAGTTTACACAAGCAAAAGCATTGGCTCAAGTCTGGCCTAGTTTTTTATTTGGAACCTGTCAAATGGCATGATAATTCACTGATACAGACTTATTACACCAACTTATGCTGAATAGAGAGAGCACTGAAATTCAAAGATCATCAGTTATGTCTGTGGTTTTAACACCCTTAACTCACACATGCACCTTGCCTCTCACCCCACACATTATTTAACTCACCATCCCTATACTGACTCCTGTATTCTACCCAGAGAGGCCCTAAGGGCGAAACGTCATCTTACTCTCTGTGTTTTCTAGCATCTCTGTCTTTCTTTCTCGACTTTCTCATAACAAAGATCGTCCTTGCACATGCAACAACTAACAGTGTCACCGGAATTCAACATTTTGAAGCATTTTTCTACACACACACACACAGACCTATAATTATTATAAGGATTTTCAAGTCTTCTTCACGTCCCCACCACAATTTCAGCAAGACAGAATACAGAAGATAAATGAAGAATGGTTTTTTTAGTCATTTGGACCGCCAAAACCTGAATGAAGAATGATTTATGTTTTAGTCATTTGGACCGCCAAAACCTGAATGAGAATGGAGTTTTTAGTCATTTGGACCGCCAAAACCTGAAGGGTGAACAAAAGATAATTCGGCCCTATTATCAATATCCCCAGGCAGATTTTTGTGATCAATGAGAGGATTAAAGTAAGCATGTGATATAAAACATTGAACAGAGACTGACGTCATCTGATTTATTTTCAGATGTATATGAATGCCCATTAAGTAAACATAATTGCCACTGATCAGCCAGTTGTATGCATGAGGCTGGCTCATTCTCATGCAGTTGCTTACAAGGATTTTTTGGGAATGGAATAAATTGTACAGGTTAGTAACTTGCTGCATACGTCATACTCAATAAGTGTCTGCTTCAGACAAAACTAGTCAAGTGCAAGATAGCAAACAGCTGATAATGTGTGGACTAGAAAATGCTAACATCATTCAACTGATAGAGCAACTTGAGACTATCACAGCCTGCGCTAGTATTTCATATTTTTTCCAATTTCATTTGTTTCTCCTTGTTTCTCTATCTTTGAGAAATGGCCTGTTGAAACAATGGAATTTGTCAAGAAATTTTGGAGTCTTTCTTGACAACTTTTTCATGAGCTGACGTAGTAAGCTAAATGGCACAAGGCACTTCCAAGACGACTACAGCCACCCTTAAAAGGATTAATCCTTTAATCTCCTGTAATTTGCGTTTCTTACAGAAGTTTGGTAAAACAAACTGAGGACTCTGGCTAAATACACTTGGTCTTTACTAGAATAAGCGCCCTCATCAGCTCTATAGAAGAACAAGGGCATTGAATGCCAAAACGTCTTTTTCCAATAAAGATCTCATGTGTTTTCCCAGAGTCCTCAGTTTGTTTTATCATTGCAGCGAGGGCAGGTGAAGTCTTCAAAGTCGTTCTTTCTTCTTAATACAGAAGTTCATTGCCAATAAATTTTCAACTCCACAGTATGGCAATATTCATCGTATCTCACTATCCAGCGGATTTCACGGAAAAGCATTCAAGTCAGAGTATGAGAATAGCTTCCATCTGTATCCAAATGTCTCTGTGATCATGTGCACACAAATTCCAGGTCGGCAAACAGGTGAATGACGCTCTCCGTCACAGAGGAGAGTAAAAGACTTTCCTGACTGCATTAGTGAGTAGGCAGGCTTTGGTGCTCTTTTGTCACAATAATAGCTGCAGACAAACGTGCACGGCACACCCAAGGAATATAACTGAATTGAAAATCAGCAGCCCTTAATTGTTACTAGACTCGCGACAGCTACAAGAGATGATGATGCTTGTTCTCCTGGGTGAACATTTACATCTTCATTATGATGGTGATGAAAACAGGCATACATGCAAAAAAGATGAAGCTAAGTGTCTGTTTACTCTCAACAGCTCCTTTAAATATCACCCAACTAGAACTTGACAGCGGTCTTTCATTGGCAGAAGAAGATACATACAACCTTACTTGCTCTGCCTAAGGCTGTCCGTATCCATCGGTAGTGTGGGAAGGAAGCACTGTGTCGGCAATTCTCGCCGGGGAAACTTCTAAAAGGATTGGTCAAACTTATGAGCAGCTGCCAAACGTCACTGTGACTCTCACCCTGGAGAAAGTTGTACCGGAATTATCATCCAACTATACGTGTGTCGCCTGTCCAGGCAAAGGGAGCACTTTGGTGCCTAAACAAGTGTCTGTACAAATCTACATCTCAGGTGAGGAATGTTGTGAAATCACTCTGATTGTAATTGTATTTGTACAATTTCATTGAAGCGTTTGTTCTGATGAACTTTGGGCTGTGAAATGAAGCTTATTGGCACATCTGAAGGAGTGAAAACTGTTCTTGTTGCAATTAGTTCTGGAGAAGGATTATCAAAGACTATTATGATTATTGACCAAACACATGAAGGGTGTCCCTTGAGAAAGGTTAGACATGACCGCTTTTAAACGTAGCAGAGAATAAAAAATGAGTTATTGGATTGAGTAATGCTACTCAATTTGGGAGAGGTCACCTTATCATGAGGCAAATCACAGGTTCCTTTACATGTAATTTTAGTGCTGTATCAATACAGCATGGTATTGCAGTATAGGATATATTTGTCTAATAGTCTTTGATACTGTACAAACTATTTCTTTTCAGCTTTTACCTACCCCGGAGCCCATGTTGCATGCCAAGCAAGTGATGTCTGTGCAAGTTTGAGCTTGAGTGGTTGATCTATCTATGGTTTAGCATATTACTTTGCACTATATTCCAATCCTAAGCTTTGCTGAGTACCAGTCAAGGCAGATATATTCCAGGGATTTAGGTAAGTCTGCAATTTCTATATAAAGTTAGTAGGTCTATTGAAGGGTATCATGGTGGGTTAGGACATAACATGGTTTATCACTGACACCAGCCAAGCTGTGTCCTTTCTGCCAGTACCTTTTGTTCAACCATGTGCTATCACACACACACATACACACGTGTGGATGCACGCACATGCACATGCACACACACACTCACTCACTCATTCACTCGCACATGCACACACACACACACACACTCTCTCTCTCTCTCATTCACTCACACATACGCACACGCTTGTGAACACACACTTGTGCACACACACACTTGCACACACACAAACATGCAGTCCTACTTCTGTACCACTCTATATTTACAGCTCAAAGTCAACTTGAAGTTCTTTTTTACCTGAGGAAGCCCTGAAGATAAAGGTTGGAGTGTCATAAACAACAAATTTACTGGTGTCAGTGATTTAGCTATAGCATGTCAGTAGCTGTAGTTTGTCTCAGTTATTACTCAGGGCACAATGCCAGATCCTTGAGACAAGACACTCACTCCATTGCCACAACTAAATTATCTGATACCTCATCATTTAAGCAAGGGTTGCATTTTGTCAAGCATGCATACCCTTGCTGCAAACATGCAGACAAACTGAGCTCACCTAATTTGATGACGACTCCATCGCACTATATCAAAGGGAAGCCTCCTTGTCCTTGAGGCACACGAGCATATTCAATGTCTCTATACTATTAGCACTTTATCCTCATTGTCGTAGTTTGCCACCAGGTCTCACTTTGCTCTGCAATTAAAGAAAGATTTATGAATGCAGCCTTCCATTGTTGCACGCTATTACTTTAACACAACAATGGACATCATGCACTATGTGTCAGGCACAGAGTACCCACTGTTCATGCTGGAGATTGTCTGCTGTCTCTTATGGAAATGTTACTATGGGCAAATGCTTGTACATTGGCATCAAGATTTCTCTTGATCTCCCATTGAGCTACATGAGTGATAGGCTGCAGAGGCCTAGAGCTTGTAGATCGCTACATCATGCAGCTCGGTGCCAGCCCTACCTTGCATGGAACATTATTATTGCAGATGTGCCCTGCCGCTCCATGATGGCCCTAAGCGATGCACAACATTTCCATATGCTGTTGACTGATCATGAGCTGGCCTATTGTCGACTGCAGTTGGTCAGCAAGACCTTGTTGCCTTTCCAGATAAATTATAAGGAGAAAAGTCTGGGAAGTGGAAAGAAAGAGTAAAAATGGCAAAACAGCCAGACCTCTAATGAAGTAGCCTCTTGTTCTTCCACTCTCTAGCAAATATCGGTTTGAGGCAACAGGCCTCCAACTACACACTACATGGAAGCCTTGTACTCTGTTGGCCAGAACTGGAGGACTCAACAATAGATCTTCATCATTTATAATTATTCAAGATTTGTTCTACAGACTTTTATGATTCCAATATACACTACACCTTTACTAGCACACAGTGAAATTGATCTGATATAGTGCTTTCGAGGTCAGTCATAACATGGCAACCGGCTGAAGTAAAGGCGACAAGTACTTGGTGTTGCCGACTGAGTACTTGCAGTTCACAAAAGAGGAATCTTCTACAAGTATATTGCAACTTTTAGGAGTGAAAAGGACTTGAAGAGGTGTTCTCTATGACAGAACTTCCCACTAACATGATTTTCTGCTCGTCATGTTTCCCAGAAATGCGTTGTGCATGTATTTGTCCAATAGAGCTGTTCTACCTAATCCTTTTACCCTGCTCTTCATCTAGCAATGAATTTCATCAATGTTCCTTGTCAGTTTGGTATTGTGCACATGGTAAATACATATGATGACTTGATTATAGTATGCTGTGAATAATGTCTATGTAAAGACTGATGGGAACACATGTATAGTGATTTTCATGTACGTACACATGGTCAAGTAATTTTATGAGCCGCTACATTAGCAGCAAACAGTTCCGCTCTAAAGTAAGATGAGAAAAACTCGCAATACAGCTCCTTTGCTAATGTTCACTGATATAATTTGTGCAGCAATTTTTCTGTACGACTTACAGCTCCAACTTAAACAAGAATTTGGTCATTCTGGAGCCTCGCATTCAGCCAGTCATTCTTTTCGTACATCCATAGTTTGTAACAGGATACTACGCGATCATTCTGAAGAAACTCTTATTAGTGGTTAATGTAACACAACATGGTTTGATAACAATGCACCATATGCTAAAACAGAAATGTAGACAAGATAACTGTGCCCTTCTCGCTCAGTATGGTGTTATCCTTTTGCCCAAGCATTTTTCTCCTGACATAGCTCAGTCCTATTTCCTCTGTCTTTGCTCCAGATCAACGAGTCATTTTTGTCCAGCCAATCGGTCATAGTTCTGACCAATTGGCTCACTTTCTTTCAGGTACGCTTAACATGTCATTAAACTTCCACATTCTCCTTGGTGTTGTAGGAGTTGAAAACTTCATTTGGTTGGCTTCCTGAGACTTGTCATCTTGCAGAAGTTACCTATCTTGCAAATAATCCTGTGATTTCATCATCTGCATCTGATTATGTTGAGTCAAATCCACTCTTGTTGCTTGCATGTGTGTTTGTTAGACCTGGTGGCACATGGGCATTGGTGGAAGTAAATGTACTCCACCAGGGACCAGCTGGCATAGAGAAAGCTGAAGAAATCAGCTACATACTTCGGAGCAACAGTAACTGTAGTGTTAGGTTCCCAGTAATTACTACTAACTGCATTAGTGTCATTAGTGGTCTAATTAGTTACTCCTATCTTATTGTGCTATCTGACCACGACCTCCTTCTATCGCCTACACTGTGGTATTCATTCCTTCCTCTACATAAGACCCTGTTCCTCTTCCTAATAAGCCAGTCCAACACTTACTCGAGTCTGGTGTGCCTTACAAAACACTACAGTAACAAATTTCAATTTGCAGCTTTGCAAATGTTAGTGCTTCTAATGTTGGTAAGAGGCTGTGACCAAAATGTACAGTGTATAGAGCTGTAAAAAGAACATTCGTGTCAGTGTTGTGTGTATGTCGATTTGAGAAGAAAGGTGTAAGCAACACAGCACATCTCACACGTGAAAAAACAAGATCCAAAATGAAACCTACAACAGCAGCAATTGGCTTGTTCATCAGTCGATCACTGCCAGTCTGTACAGAAGCTAAAGGAGGGAGGCAGAAAGTCCTGTGACACTAGTACAAGGGTAAGCCCAAATTCTTTCTTTATCTAACGGAGACAGAAGGCCTGTAAGCCATATGGCAGCGGATCCCAGGGCCATACAAGGAAGAGTAATTTTAAACTTGTCTGTGATGCGTTTCTCGGAAGTGTAACATGGTGTCCTTGGGCATAACAATACATTTAGTGATTGTCGATGTGATTTAAAATAACATAATGTGAACAAAATTACTGCAGTAGAGAATTAGCGCCATGCTAATAACAGGCACTATTGTTCTTGATTTTTTCCCTCAGCCATACTCTGTCCCTTTGCTATGGTGTATTTTATCAGTGTCATTCCACTACCAAGGAATTTGTATTAGTCAGATATTACATGTAGTCTTATTTAATGGGTCTCTTGATTATTTGTCCTGTCCTAGATGAATCAGAACGTCTGCACAGTCTCTCACAGGTAAATAACATGTAGCTTTTTCAGTAGCATGCAGGCAGTATATGGGGTTAAATGACAACTGGTTGTTATGAATTTTTTTATGATGTTTAAGGTATTTTTAGCTTTGTGATACTGTCATACTTTCCCTCTTTTCTTTTGAGAAGAAAAGTTAAGAATTGTTCACCATTGTTGTAGTTACCTGACGTGAGATTTTAGTACACACACTTGAAAAACTCATGTTCTCCCTGGGAAAGAAAAAAATATTTCATCAAGCTCTGATTTAAGATGAACCCAGTAAATTGAGAAGACCTGCTCTCTTTTAATTTCTGCAATGACAGAATCTGAAATCAAAATCAAGGCCATCAACATCCCTCCATTTTGATTGTTGAGTCATACTACTAATGGTTGAGGACAGGGTACTGAAGGATTCGTCAGCTGTACCTGTTAGGGAATTATTTTTAGTACAAAATTAATATAACTTCTTGTGAATGGTGTGCCAGGAAAACCTCTTCACATTATGACTAAGGATGTCTCGAGTCCTGTGATGAAAGTTGGTAGGAAAGGCAGATGGCGCAAGAGAGAAAGCTAGAAACATATTGCCATGGTCTATTAGTTTCTTGTACATATGAGTCAATATCAACAAAAAACAGGTTATCTTCCTTTTTTGGCAAACATAAATTTCCTAACTTACCCCTTTGATGGCAGAGACTGAAAACTGGAGGGTAACATTTTCTCACAGATTTCTCATTCCCACATCTTGGCCAGGAACAGATATGGCAAGTACTGGGGAAATGGGTGAGCTTTCTTGAGATGTTAGAGAGACATCACTGAAAAATTGAGTCTTTTCATAAAGAATCACCACAACTTCAGCACTCCTTGCCTGTGAGTCGCCTGCGGCAGATGTCTCATTGCTGAGCAATTCTAATGTTTTGGAGGGAATTGTTGCCGAAATCTGAAATGATTTTCCAGCTGTATCCTTCTCTGTGATTCTTTTTTATTTTTACCTCTTTAAATGGTAAAACATCTAGCTTCTCTTGAGGAAGATTTTCTCCTGAAAGAGTTGCCTCCTCTTTCTTTAAAGCAGTCTGAATCGATGTCTTGTAGAACACAGTTGCTATAGCACTGCATTGTGCTGCTTCATTAAAACGAATAACAGCCAATGAAACATGAGGGGTGACTACTTGGCCATAGTGAGCTTGGGTGTCTTTGACTTTCTGTTGAGTGGGCAGCTCTGACGAGATGTGCTTAATATTTTACACAATCCTAAAAACAAAACAAACCCGTTTGACAGTTTTCTGATATCAGGTTTTCAATGAGTCTTCTGCTCAGATAAACTTTTCATGGTAATTTCCACTTTTCCTTTCTAGTATACAACTATTTCATATAGAATTTGCTGTGTCTTTCTCTGGAGCAAAAGTTACTTTGATATTTTCTCTGAGAAGTGGGAATTGAGTTAAGAATGTCTTCATCTCACAAGATTTATTTATTTATTTATTTCCTTTGTTGCTTATAGCCAATGCAAGGACATCAAATAAAAAACATAAAGATAGAAAGAGTGTACATACAGAAACATTTTTTATGTGTCAGCAGCGCAGTTAAAAGAATATAACCAAATGACAAAGTATGTCTGTCCAGCTCACTTTCAGCTGAGCACAGCCACCTAAGGTCATATTGTAAGGCTAACAAAAATATAATGTGTGTGAACATGCTATCACTTCTTTTGTGCATTTTGATATCTGCTGTTGTCCACTATTTGGCTATACTGTCTATTGTTGCATGTTTTTCTGCACATGAACAAGCCCACTGGATGGAGAATGGATGTACTGGCAGACAAGATGGCAAAAAAATTTGCCTGCTCATGCAACCATTTGACGAATTTTGCCCTGCTGATGTCAAAAGGGGCACTAATAGGGAAGGCAAAATTTAGAAAAGAATTTATAATCATATAATTATTTGAGTTTTAGAGATTTGTGATGGTAAAAGGGTGTTTTGCTGCTTTGTGAAGGGCTACCATATCCACATTGTCAAATGGACCACCAGGGATCATAACGTGATGAGTCAGTGAGGGCATAAATGACCACAGTGTTTTCTTGAAAATTTCAAACTTAATCCATCATTTTGTTGTTGTTGTCGTTTTTGTGCTTGTTGTAGATTCTATTCAGGATGAGGAGAGAGCACTTGCTGTGGTTTCTTATGTTGGGTGTGCATTCTCTCTGTTCGGTCTTGTTGCGTCCCTCTTCCTTCATTTCATGGAGAAGTAAGGACCCATGTTTGAGCTGTCACATATGAAAATGACCCTTTTTAACCAAACTGAGTCTTTGGCATCAAAGCATAGCCGGATAATCCATTTAAAGGGCAAGGAGAAATGAACCAAAGGAAACAATTTATTGCTGTCATCAGGCCTATAGGGGCTGAGGAGGGCTCCACAGACGATTAATGTGCGTGTGTGCGCGCGCATGTGTGTGTGTGTGTTTGTGTATGTGTCTGTGTGTGTATGTCCGTCACACTGCAGCTGTTACTAGCCAGCGCATATTAATTGCGTCTTTTTTCCCCGATCAAAATGTATGGTAGGAAGGTGTACATACTTCAACCAAGCCATGCAGCGCAGCTGCAGCTGTTTGTAATGTATGATATAAACCAAGGTGTACTTTCTAAATACATCACCCGAGAAAAATGAAACCTTTCTGAAGCTGTGTGAAAAAAGGGAAGAGGAAAAAAATTCTAGACGTCAGCTGAGCTTCTCAGTGGCCGACTCTCCCTGATTCGTTGTGTACTGCCCTAGGCCCTAGTCAAGCTTGCTCCTTTGCCTAACCAGATATCTGGATACCATAGCAAAATCAAAGTAAGCCTAACCTCTGCCAGGGCCAACTCCCCCCGATTCATTTGCCTATCGATCGGCCGTTCCAATTTTTTCAAGTTTGGAACTCCAACAAATGTCGCAACTGACCAAAGGTTCAAGTGAGCAGACTTGCTACCCTCCACCTTACCTACTCCCCAGGCCTGGCTTAAGCATCCTCTGGTTTTTGTGTTATGCAGTTGAATGCATGCACTGTAGCTGGATTTGGTTCAGCCAAGCTGCAACATTCCCAGCATGCCAACACTGTGCTTAGTACACGTAGGTTTGTTTTAGTCGTGTCTTCAAGATCTACAAGGTAGACTGCATGATGAACATGAGTTCAAGGAACTCTGTTGCTGTAAACACAATTGCAACCCCGTCTGTCCCACCAAAGCAGCTGAGCTCTTGCAACTTGTAGCAACCCGGTCTTATCCCTGTATGCAATCTAGAGTTTCAATGAGTGCTTCAATGAGGACATCTGCTACATGTAAACCATATGGCCTGCAACGGCTCCATGGGCACGCCACTTGTAAAAAATGGCTGAGACATAAAATGCCATAGAATGATCATGAGCTCCCAACGTGTAAACACTGCCGTGATTCCACTGAGCATCACTCATATGGCATGGCTGAAAATTAATTTAAGAGTCTCATGATGTAATGTGGAATTTCACCGGCTGGTATAAGGATTCAACTGACAATGCTGGTACTTTTGTGCTCTCTAATTTTATTCCAGCTACTTTTATCAGCTTCATGGATGAGCAACATAAAACTAATCAGTCAGTTTTGCTGTTTTGCTTAACCTCAAGGGCCAGAACAACATTTTTAAGTTCATTGTACAATTTCGTCAATTCCTCATACATTGACCGATGAAACACCTTCAAATATATCAAATGGAACAACGTTCCAGTGTCACCCACCTGAGTGATCTTTGATGCTATGGATTTTACAAGGGGATTATAGGTGGCATCAGCTAAAATGGTTTTCATTATTTATTTTTCAGGAAGTTACACTCTTTGAACCATTCCCGCTTAGTTGCTGCACTGAGTGTCAACCTCATTTTCTTGCTGGTCCTCTTCCTTGCTGGTATGGAGAGGACAGAAAAGGGGGACCTCTGTCATACGGTGGCACTTCTTCTTCACTACTTTCTCCTGTCGACATTTTGCTGGATGGCCACTACAAGCTATGAGATCTTTAACAAGGTGGTCCTTATCCGGGGCTCCAATTTCAGAAGTCTCCTTTTCAAAGCAACTTTGCTTTCACAAGGTAAACTGTTGTTGTATTTTCAGTACACTGAACATGCAAGGTGGCTGGTAAAAGAGTCATTGCAAATATCCATTCCTTACACCTTTCCCTGCTAGCATAAGAGCTATTTGCTTTTTCAGCCTCCAACCTGTACAATTCTAGTAGTCATTGGTAAAAGTATCTCTGCAAGCAATTTCTGTAACAATTTGAGAGTGATTTCTGTGAAGACAGTGGCTGGTTTACATCACATAGAGCTGGTGGCAAAGAGTTTCTTTTTGGTTGACTGTTCCTTCAGGACTACCGGCTATGGTTATCCTATTTACTGCATCCATTGATTGGAATGCCTATGATGGTCAGAAACTGTAAGTAAGGTCTCCCTTGCATGACATTACTGAGTCAGTGTTGACAACAGATAAGCTAGGTGAAGTTTGAGACATGTAATTATTTTAATGGGAAGCATTTATTCTTTGAATTACAAGCTGATGCATGAAGTTAGTATTATGACCGCCTGATTATCGAAAGGATCTCTAGATCTGTTGCATGTTAAAAACATATTAGTGCATAGTGTTCTACAAAGTATTGGCACCAAGTGATTTCTGCAACTGATATTGGAACTTGAAAATGTGGCATATTGGTGATGGTTGCAAATATCAGCTCGCACATGACATGCAGATCAACATGTGCATTACCGGGCTCATTAGATGATACGCATCACAACTTGGTCAGTCCCGATGCAAAATGCCTTGCAAAATGTCTTGGGTTGTCACACACTGTGTGACAGCCTGGGACAGTTGCCAAAAAAGAACATAGGTACTCAGTAGGGTACTCTGTTTGAACGACATAATTAGTAGAGGGATTGTGGCCCCCATAAATTGTGGCCCCTGTGACGAACTCACACACGCATGCACACAGGAACACACAATACTATCTGTGAGAACCCCTCTCCAGTCCCTACCAGGCCTGACTTGGGTTAATAATATATGCATCTATATGATGGCATTAACTTGAGGTGGGAAAAGTGAAAGGAGTGTAGAGAGAGGTTTGAGAGAAGAGATTGCTTGACCAACTCAAGTGCAAGCTTCCAAACAGTGGCAGCTCTCAAGTATGTGCATGCATTATATTAGGACCCAGCGCTACTGCCAGCACGTAGTGGCTAGTATACAGTGCCCCTTATTTATGGGGGTGTGTATTTCGACAACACAATACATGTACAATAGGTAGCTCATGAGATTAATGGTTCTCAATTGTAAACTATTGTTTCCACAGGCAAACCATCATAATATATATGTACATACATATCTACTTATCACTGCTAAATGTAGTATTTTGCTGTGTTCATCTGTTCTTTTCTCAAGGTGGCGCATGAAGTATGGAACCTCGTTCTTTTTATCAGTCATTTTCCCACTTGTAGTTCTGATTACAGCAAATGTAGTCATTTTCGTTTTGGCACTGAAGAACATGTTTGGCGGTATCAAAACCAGCTCCGTTTCTAAGCACAAGCTTGGCAACACATACATTCTCAAGACTGCCATTAAATTGTTCCTCTACCCTGGTCTTACCTGGGTAACAGGGCTAAATGTTTTGATTGATGCCAGCACTGCCCCTCAGTGGATCTTTACGATTCTTGTCAGTCTGCAGGGCTTCTTTGTGTTTCTGTTACAGCGTGCCTGGTTTCTCCGGAAAACCTTGTCCCAGCCACAAGGACATCAAAGCAGCACTGGTAGCTCTGGAATAATTTCAACCCTTCTAAGCCAAGCTCGTGGTTGGCTCAGCAACTTCAAACAAGGTAGCTTCAACCTTCCTCAAGGAGACAGCCAATGACCCACTTCAAGTGGTTTATTTTCTCAAGGCACTCTTGAGTCAGCATCAGATCAATCAACACTCCAAAAGAAACGGAAGTCAGCACAAAGTAAATCAGCATCACTCTCATCCACAGATGTCCAAAGCCCTGCCTAGAGTTTTTCTCCACTTCAACCATCCCACCTACTCTGTCTCCTTGTGAGAACGTCATGCCCAGCAAGGTAACAACAGAAATCACTGAGGGAGTTGTTCATCCATGGCCCATGACAAGCTGCAGCGTTAGCTGTGTGGAAGACAATGAGGATGCCAATATGCAGGGAAACACAAGTGCTTCTAAATATTCTGAAAAGGAAGAATTGGAAAAGGAGCCACCTGATGTTGATGACACCAAGACTGAGAAAATTGCTGCTTCTGAAAATGACCAGCTGAGCCATCCAGAGAGTTAATATTCATTGGGAGACTGGTTCCAAGGGATAGTTAACGACTCTTTCCCCCCAGAACGTGACACAACACCCAAAGAGTACGCTGTTGAAGAAGGTATCCCCAGGGAAGCACAGGTGAAACAGTTTCCTTCTCTGCTGCCAGAATCTCACGTGTTAACCAGGGTGATGTCAACAGAAACAACTCAGCTTCCTCACTCATCCAGATACACCACAAGCATTGCAAGTGTTGCTGAAGATTTAGCTTCCAAAGTGATTGGCACACATTCAGGCACTCTGCAGCCAAAAGATGTAGAGAATTCAGTGCAGATAATCAATCAGATCACAACCCACTGACTGCCATGACAACGGATCACATGGCACCAAGCACCATGACAACTGAAGCCGCATCCTCAGATGGCCAGTCTGGCATGCCCATCCTGACTGGAAAGAGGTTGACACCATCAAGAATGTTGTGTCCTGTGAATATGGTGATCAACAGATCAGCACATGCGGAAGCTCACACAAGCCAGGTGTTGACAACTGGGAGGAAGACAACATCAAATACCTTGAGCATGATGAAGACGTGCCAACTGAGTCATCGTGCTAAACAAGTGCTTTCAGTGGTTACATCTGTTCTTCTGTCTGTCACAACAAGAAGGCAATGGATCCAACCTGTACATCTCATTAGGTTAGATGTGTAGAGCTGGCATGGACAGCTAGCAGCATCAGTTATTTAGCATAGCTATATGCTAGCATAGTCGCCAGATTTTCAAGTACTACAGCAAATGAAGCACTTGTGCTCTTCTAGAACATTCATTATCACTCACTGCCATCTTGCGTTTGATCCACATCATGGACACATAGGATGTAGACAACAATGAAAAGTTTAGTTAGAAACATTCTTCCTACTTTGCTAGCAGACATGTATTCTTGCTAAGCTGCACGGCGTGTGTTTGTTCCTCCAACTTATTATGCTTTTGCTTTAAATTCCTGTTAGTGTCATTAGTTTCCTTGAGCTCTGTGCACGCAGTGTTTTCCTGAGCAAACACATTTATGTGGCTTCACTTCATTTATTTGGTGTTCTTGTGTGTGCAAAGTGGGGAAATGGCTGCAGGTAGATTTGTAGCTTTCCATTTGTCTGGTGTACAACTCTGACTGATTCATTGCTAACCTATGGCAACTGGACATTGCATACGGCCGTACATACCCAGGCAGCCTGCAGAATCTATGATGGATTTACGGCAACAGATGTAGAACTATTCCCCCACCACAATTTAAATATCCTACAGTTGTCAGTTGTTGTGCTGAATTGAGGAATGGTGTCCCTTGTATTATTAATTAGGAATCGAGGCAGGGTTAGGTTATGCCATGTGGTTTAAATGAGAACTGCGCTACCAGAATAACATGACGTGTTTGTAAATGCCCTATGTGAGACCTAACAAGTAGGAAAGTGGACTCAACTTACAGATTGCCCGACTCAATCATACAAACAAGAGCAATAATTATAGCGCACACTGGTAAGTTTATTGTGGACAGTTACCACGCCAGCCAGGGCAGCTGTGGCTGCACTTTGCAAATAAGAGTCTCCTGGTGATATGTATTTCAGGAACAGAGAAAAGGACATGTCATTGCTGGTTATATGGCCATGTATTGTTTACAGAAGGAAGTGAACTTTTCCACCAGGCCAAGCACACTGCAAGTGATCAAGAGAGAAAATACTAGTGATAATCCATTATTGCTCATAACTGGCAGCTCTGCCCCCACCCTTCCGTTTTACCAGCGTTTCTATGAGGAAAGTTGGAAGCACTGTAATGCACGTTTTACCCCATTTAATTTAATTGGTAGCTCTTCTGTGCTAACTGTTGAGGGACTAGCAGTTATAGCTATGCATCCATATGTTCAATCCACAATGGCACACTGCATGTACTGTTTCTTTGCAAGATGTAAAGGCACAGTCCTACGACTTTTTTATTTCTACACTGTAGATCTACAGAAAACACGTTTTTTTCCTGATTAAATGGCATCTTTAAGCGTACTTTCTGGCCTGATACAATACTTGAGATGCATGCACCGGAGAAATCGCGAGGCTTCCACTGGGCCAGCCACCGAAACAGCCAAGTACAGAGATAATCATTTTATCCCATTCTTTGGTCCCTCTGGCAGAGGAGGCGAAGAGAGAGGGGCATACAGCAAGACAGGATTCTTTCTACAGAAGCTCAAATCCATGAGAGACTTTTTGTACGAGAGTCAAGCTCACTACCTTGTGCTTGTCACAGTATGTCACTGAGATGTGTGTGAAGCAGTAGGGGGACATACTAGACTCTATTTCGTGTTTTTCCTGGTTGTCTTTCAAGGGCCATGCAGGACGTCTGAACGCTGCTTCTTTCTCACTGCCAGAGACGTGGTTAGCAAAGGCACAACTGTTGTTACTGCCCTTCTTCAACGTGTTCCTGAAGAGCCTTTAAGCTGATGGATATATCGGATGCATGGGAACCTGCAACGAAATAAAATTAACATGCAATGTACTAATCTAGAGAGTTAAATGTATATGTATATGTACTTCGAGATATTATGTGTAGCCATGTACGCCATTTTGAAGTGGGACATTGTGGTATTAGGTGGTAGATCCTGCAGACGTTTTCCTGTGTGTGTGTGTGTGTGTGTGTGTGTGTGTGTGTGTGTGTGTGTGTGTGTGTGTGTGCGTGTGCGCGCGCACGTATGTGTGTGTGTGTGTAGTAATTATAGCCTGTGCTTGAAGGTTTGTGTCTAGTTATTGCGACTGCATGCACAGGTAGGTCTACTTGTTAGCAACATTGATGATTACTTTGCTGATAGAGAATGTTCCAATACATCGAAGAAAGAACACCAAAATCTAGCATTCAGCCAGACAGTCAACAAAAGTGCTCCTGCTAACCAAATTATCATAGCACCCAGAAAGGCAGGCAAAGTCATTGCTTCATAATTCTATAACCATAGCCCTTAACAGCTTGGGAAATACTATTGTGTATGTCATGTCTCCATTGCGACAATTTACCAAATAATGTATTGTTGCTAAACACTCAACAAATAGAACTAAGGGAAAACAGTGTGATCACCTCTAATAATAATTATATGTGCAAATACAGCAGTCAGGGATATGTTTCACCAATTGGCTGTAGTAGTATATCTTTGGGAAGAATCTGCTTCAGCTTGCCGACAGATCATCTACTTGATGACACATTATGTGTATGTGCACATTCAGAGAGTAAATGACAAGTTCTGGCTGCAGTAGACTTCTACTTATGTTAGCTGACAGAGGAAAGTTACAGAGGCAGAGGAAGACACTGCCTAGGCCTGTTGAAATTTCTTGCAAAAGACAACTTCCTCATCACCGGACAGCTTTTAGGTACTTATAGTCAGTTACAGGAAAGGTTCTCTCGCCTTGAGCAACGGCATAGTGCAGAGTAGTGTAAGCGCAATCTGCAGGCTTGGCATGGCTGTGGATGCTCCTTGATGGTACCTGACCACCTTGCTGTCCCAGCCCATACATTTCACCACCCTTTCTTGGCAGAGAATACCTCTTACAGATTTCATCAGATCTGCGTGGCAGAATCTCATCTACTCGAGTGCTAATTGAATAACCCAGAAGATGAATCAGAGCTAGGACGGTGCTCTTGGGTGCACGCATTAATGGTGCCAATTTGCCATCTGCACCTTGCTCTCCTGCCATTTGGTCAACATAGTTCATCCTATCACCAGGAGGGAGAACCTTGGCGGATGTGACCAGCAAGACATCATACTCACCCAGATGGGGAAAACCATGAACATCTTCCCGTAGCAAGGGAAATTTATTCCACAGAGCATGCAACAGTTGGCTGATGCAATTTGGCATGGGCAACTTTTTTCGCTCAAGGAATGCATCCCTGCGGACCTGCCATAGAATTGGCAGCCATTCATCCCAGGCTGTTTGCTGACAATCATGCAGCCCACTCTCCCTGAATGGGTGTGAAGGCTGCGTCTGTCCAACAGCAGAAGAAGCTGCAGTGTTAAAAGTTATTCCTCTCTATAAATCAGGGTACAGATTGAAGACAGGCTGCTCACACTATAATTATCATGCTAGAGTGAATATAACTGTGCGAGTGTGCATATCACACTCCAAAATCCCCTGATGTTGCCGTGGTCTATTGTACAATAACTGATCTCTATTGGAAGTCGCTGGAGATTTGTATAGAGCTAGATATAGGTCCATTTCTGTCCTGCATCTACCGGTGTCTCCCTGTACTATCACTGACATTTTGTTTTTTTTTCAGCAAGAACAGCAGGTTTCACTCCTCCCTTTGTTTGTGGTATGTATATAGGGCCTGCAAAGGCTTTCACAGCCATGTGCTCCTTGTTAGAGACAAAATGATGGGCAGACCCAAAAGAATTGTTAGCATTATGTTCTGCTCTACATGTTAGTACTGGGTCTGGTATCTTCTGACACAAGGTGTTGATGTTTTTACTGGAAGTTCACATGGAAATTTGGCTGCTTTTCTTTGGTAAAAAGCAAAATATAGATTGGAGAAAAAAGATAGTTGAAGTTAGTTCATAGTTGAAAATACACTGCCCTGGCAATGGTCTCCCCATAAAATCCCTCATTTCATGTGCATTTTAGTCTTAAGCTTTGGGTATAAGAAATTAAGTCAAGTAGTCTCAACATTTCAGCTGCAACCATTTTGAAGTTATGGAGAGATGACCTATAGGGGGCTAAAGGGTCCCTAGTCAAAATAGGGTTACCGAATAGTCCTTTCTACACTAATCTGCACACAATGGCATTATATAATAATGAGTGTACTGCACATTAAATCAGGCATTAGCAGGGTTAACAGTGATATTTGAACAACCACTGAAAGTTAATGGTTTAAACTGATTGCTCCAAATTGTCAAAGCTGTACACTGTATTTTCCATTCATATTTCAATAGAGAAATGTGAAATAGTGAAAAGTGTTCATGAATCGGATGGCTTTGTGAAATCGTTAAACATGACTTCAGATGACTATTCTTGACAGGAGAATAATGCAACGTGATTTTCATTCAGCTAGGTGCTTAGTGGCCACCTCAATCTGCCGGGCTCTCCAGCCGGTGAAAAGAGAAGGTGAAATTTTTAAAAGGTTTCCACTATTGATCCAGCAATGTTACTGTGGTTCAACATGCATTTATTTACCAAAGTACAGGCTTTGCTGTACAATTCCGACACAAAAGTGCAGTAACTCCTATTGTCAATATTCTGCGACTCTGCAGCCACAGTATGACTTTTATGCAATCCCAGAATCAGGTGGCCTAATGCTTGCATGAGGTTAGACCATGCTCTGACAAAGAAATGGCATCACTGCTAACATGTCAGTATACCTGGTAGATTGGAGAAAATTGTGTGCATGTTTTCACAATAAACTATGTTGAAAAGGACATTGACAAAAATACTTCTCACTGGGGTGCAATATTTTTTTTATCTTATATTCCCTTGAGCTCCTGCAAAAGCATTGTAGGATGCTAAAGACTACCACTTGCTATACATCCTAACTTACTTCCTGGGGTGCAGGCATTACGACACAAACAGTCTGGCGTTGTCTTAGGCCTTCCTCTTCCTCATCATCCACCTTCTCTTTCTCCTCTCGCTCTTCTTTTCCAAGATCAGAAGCCCCGACAGCCCATGGCAGAGGCTCACACGCCACCAAAACACCATCTAAAAAGACACTCAGTGATTCCCCACCAAGGTCAATTGGTGTGTCAAAGTGTGATGCCACTCCTCTTCTTCTTGTTGAGATGTTCCAATTCCGATGCAGAGTCTCTCCTCGAGACTTGTCTATCATCTTCCCGCGAAGAATTACTCGCCGTGGCCTGGATCTCCGGTGAGGGGCTCGTATGCACAGTCTCTGAGAATTTGGCCAGTCTATTCTCGGAGATGTAGATGAGTTTGAACGACGAGGCATCGTTCTTACTGTTAACTGTAATGATGCATTGTTGTCTTCTCGCTCCACAAAATCAAATTGCATCAATAAATCTGAGAACCAACACATACACAATAACAACAACAACAACATTTAAATACAGTTGAACCTGTTCTTGAGGACACCTGAGGAAAACAGCCCCCTCTAAAATACAGACAGCTAGTCACAGTCCCCAGGTTTGGTTTTGTGTGAATTTTGATACACGTGGACAATTGGAAATGCAGTCACCTGTGAATTACCAAATGCAGACACATCACAAGTAGATGAGGCAGTGTTTTGCACTGATTTAAACCTGACAAATGAAAACACACTGTGGTCTGAAATTGCACTTCCATAATGTGCATAAGACAGGATCATATTGTGACCAGCCAGGTGTGAGGCCAGGATGTTAATGTAGCCAAACTGAATGATGTGCATGATGTAGCAAATTTGTACAGTGTAGTTTGCCCACAACTGAACTGTGTCAGTGACTTTTCGTGAGTGCCAAGAAGAATTATGGACACTTATAAATTGATTACATTTAGTCTCAGTCACTTGGGTGTCCATAATTTCCAGGCTTGACTGTATACTGGGTTGTCTATGTTGGTTTTTCTCCTTCAGAAACTTCCTCTCTACTTCTGGTCCCAAATTTCCTTAAAACTCACCATTTTCACTTTATTGCCCCTGTCTCCCTCTAATTGTCCCTCCTCTTGTAGCGCTACCAGCTTTTTCTTTGTCAATGTTCATACCTCCCTGTGCAAAGTCTGTATCTCCCTCACCTTTTTCTCCTTGCGCCTTTCTCTCTGTCTCTTCACAATCTGCTTCTTCAACAGCCAAAAAAAGGTGTTTGGCCCAGGTTCGCACAGCCTTCTCAGGTCTATCTAGAACACAGTGATGGCCTATCTGCTTCTATTATAGACTTCTATGTTCTACTCTGTTGTGGGTTCTAATGAAAGCTAAGTGTGCGCGTGTTTCATGTATGTGGTCTGATCAATAGGGACATGGGTCTAATTGTCCTTTTAACAAGCTTGGCCACAAGGTATCAGGATCCAGTCCTTGGTCCTTGTTCATTGTGCTGCTGCTGGTGTACATCCACAAGGCTTCCTTGACCCATTAACTCAAGACACGCTGAAAAGGGCTGGGAATCCACACAAAAGCGTTGCCTTTTTTAACATTATTTGGCTGGTGAAGAGGCAGATTTTCTTGCTAGACTGACTTTGTCATAAAAAATGACAGCATCAGTTTTCTCTTGGCAATCGCTATACATTCCATTTTGAGTGCCTCCAGTGTAGTGTTTTTTTTTTATTATTTTGCTGGTGAAAAAGCAGATTATGTTGCAACATAATGTCCCAGCAAGAGCCTTGTCTGTCACAGACAATCTATTTGCTATGGTAACCTACAATAGCAAACCAATTGTAAATATTTTGTAATGCCAAGGCATTACTCATCCTCTATCATTCTAATTTCTTTTGTCAGGAGGTGTAACTAACCTTCATTTGGTGGCAGCTCGGTTTTCTCCTCCTTCATTAGCAAAGATCACTGTCAAAAATTTTCCAACATACCACACAAACAAGCATGAGACTAAAATTTAATGAAAACAGGGGTAATGATCATGACTAGTTGATAATTGTTATGGAGCCTACACTTAGAGGGTGACCGCGACTGAGCTACAAGCGTCAGTTGGTGTATCATTGCGCAGTGAATCACAGTTGGATTGACTTAGCCAACTGGCGTAAGTTCCGGTGAGAAAGTGCCGGCCTCCGCGAAGGCACACAGAGACTAACGCTGGGAAGGGCTTAGCCTGATCTTGGTGGCCGGGGAAGAGAGAGAGAGAGAGAGAGAGAGAGAGAGAGAGAGAGAGAGAGACAGAGAGACAGAGACAGAGAGAGAGAGAGGCGGAGACAGAAA
>JAOWAW010104870.1:0-14659 GCA_028565695.1 Nicola tetela
GAGAGAGAGGGTGTAGGTGGGGGTGGGGGTGAGGGAGAGGGAGTGTGGGAGGGGGGGGGGATAGAGCAAGGAAGATCAAGATTGGGTTAGAGATGAAACCAAGGGAACCAATCCTCACTAATGCAACTACTAGGTACTTGAACTAGTATGTGGACAGTTTTTTTCAGCTGCATTGGTGTTTTTTTTTCTGGGTTTGTACCTGGCCTCTCTTCCATTTTATTTGCAACCACAGATTGATTACACTCAGAAAGCTCTGATGTTGAAAATTTTGAAGTCAGAATGATGATCAGCCAAGTCTATCCAAAGCTCAGAAAATGCTTCTCAATCCAGTGGGGTTAGGGTTTGACACAAGGAAACCTTGCAGTAGACTCGGAGTTCAGTTCCTCTCTGGCCAAGATCATGGTATCACAACCTCAGTGTTTGCAAAGCTTAACATCTCCATATCAAGTCATAGTTAACTATGTATGTTTATTAGTTGCTGAATGCATTAAAGATAGCAATCACATGCCCATTAATTAAGTCAATGGCATTCACGGCAATCATATTAACATATCTTCCTTTAGAAGGTGAAGGCACAGTCCCTGCTGATGAGCCAAAGAACCATTGTCTGGATAACAAGATTGTACATGTGGTATGTAACACTTTCAGTCTTTCTTGGTGATTATTATTATTATGCAAACCACTTTTTTTCTACTCCCACTCTTGCAATCACACTGATGATCAGTTAAGTTGTTGTCTTAAGACTGTTTCAATTCAGTAAACAATTATCATAATGATGAATGTAGTTTTCAATTGTTGCAGTTCAGTCAAGCATTTACACTATGCTACATGATCAGAGTTAATTTCAAAACCAATCAGAGGTTACAGTGACTTGGCTTGAAGAGTTGTACATCCTTTTCTTTGAAATACTGATGTACCTCGACATAGTGCAATGTTTTGCCTGGGAATGAAGGTGTCAATACAGGATAAACAGAAAATGGCTCTTTGTTTGTCAGGATGAACTCTTCAAGGGACAAGAGTTGGATAAATCCCAAGTTCAGGGCAGCAACTTGGTGAACAAAGCAAGATCAAAGGAAGATACTGGCAAAGAAAATAAAAAAACAGGCCCCCTCCATTCTGTGAAACAGACACAGACTCAGATGGCAGCTGATGGAAGGAAAGGCCAATATCCTCAAATACAGAAATGTGAGTTACATGTCATAATGTATTTTATACCTATAGAACACTTGATGTTACTGATTTTTATTTAAACCAACTCAATGATGCATGCTGTTGCAGCTGCTTCTGCTGGATCTGGAACCTGCCGATCCAGTTTTGAAGCGTTGAAGATCCCTGCAACTTTGCATACAGTGAAGGTATGGGAATATGCATGTGTGTGTGTGTGTGTGTTTTGTGTGTATGTGTGTGCATGTATGCGTGCATGTGTGTGTGCGTGTGTGTGTGTGCGTGCGCGTGTGTGTGCAGATGGTGTTTGCCATGAAGACCCAACATAAGGCTAATTGCTGATAAAGGGTTTGAACTTAAATGTACTGCATTGATTGTACTATCATTTGAATTTGGCTAAGTATTCTTTAGGCTGCAATTGCAAAACTAGGCCATATGAAGAAGTTAGTATAGCACAAGATCACTTTGGCACCTACGTCTGCATTTCATTGTTCCTTCAAGTGGCCAACTAAACCACACCATTGCATGATACTTATGGCGCAATAGCGCACAACTTGAAGCATTCACGCTGTAGTTGCACAAAGCTTTCAGACAATGCTGGTAGCTAGAACCACAATGGGCGTGCTTGACAAAACAATAGATGTGCTGCTAGGTCAAAGAGTGTGCATGCATGAACCAGACTGGCGCTAGCAGAAAAGTGGTCCAGAACGTCTTGATATGTTTGAACTGAAGATTCTATCAATCTTAGTGGCCTGGCTTGGCAAAAACCAACCAAGGGAAGAGTATCATAATGTGGTAGTGATGAGGTTCTGCCAGGCAATTGTCAGCAAGCAGTTTCAATTTTCTGGGGTGTTCCATCTGGGTGATGGTCTCAGAGTCTTAAATTCTGATGAAGACTGCACTCCTCGATTGTGTTTTCCTATTCTAGCTCTTTAGTGCTAGAAAAGCGCAATTCACACAACCACAGTGTGAATGCTTCAAGTTGCATGCTATTGCATGAAATGTATTATGCAATGTTGCGGTTTAGTGCACCACTTGAATGAACAATGGAATGTAGGCATAGGTGTCAAAGTAGTCTGGCGCTATACTAACTTCTTCACTATGGATAAGGGCTGTTATTATATTTGAGTCGCTAACCTTGTTGAAGAAAGCTTACTCTCCTGCAGGAAAACACACTTGGATTGGAGGGTAATCCAGTGAAAAAGCTTTTAACCCTGCTTGATGTTAGTGTCATGAACGAGATGCAGCTGCAAACTGTCAAGGCAAACATTTTGGGAGCCGAAGAGGTGTCTTCCTCGCTCTTATTTTCAGATGGCTCATCACAGCTCCGTGAACTGCCGCAAAGAAAGAAGGTAAGGCTGCCAGCTAAAAGGAACAAATGAGCTTGGGGTTGTTAGCATTATTACCCTCAATAAGCCCAAAGGGAATGGACAAGGTCTAGCTACATACAAAAACCAACCTCAGTGGTGCAGATGGTTAGCTTGCACAATTTCTATTCAAGAGGTGACAATTCGTTGTAGGTTCAAATCTGTATGGGTGCTTACTTTCTAACTGAGGCTAGGAGGTCTTGTTGAACCTTTATTGAGGGTCTTAAAATAATTGGGAGGTCTCACTTACTTCAGCAGGGCCATGTCTATGTGCTGGGTAAAGCCATGCAAAAGTCCTTAATCAGCAAAATATGTGTTACTGGCCAATCCATGTAAAAATATGTTCAGTTTATGTTAACATTTTACCATATGGTGTGTGTCACTCGTGCTGCACTGAGTGTATACTGACCATTTTCATGGATCGCTGTAGAAAGCTACCATGTGAGCACATATACCGGTTGTGTTGCTTTCTCAGTGGTACCCAACAGATTCAGTGTCAGAGTAGACTGGTGTTGGTCTTGCTTGTCAGGGTCACAACAGGTATTCTCTTTCTCTGCATGCAATGTACCAAAACCATAAAACCATGACCTGATGATAATAGGGAGGTTGAGATCCATGTTATCCAGTCAACATGGGCCACGGTACTTGAGAAAATGGTGTTCATCCCATGTATATCGGTCAGATTTCAATGTAGTGAGCTGCCTTGCCATGTTTATATGCGGTAAGCGGCCTCACCATACATCATGAAACATTCGCATGATGACCATGTATACTGTGACAGTCTATGCTCTGCAGCATTTCATCTATCGCAGACTATCAGCTATTTCTGGCACAGAGAAGAGGAAGCCATACCCTTGACATTGATGGGGAACATTCTTTGTTTGTCAAGGAAAGCACAATCCTGGCAGAGTTATTACAATCACGACACCATCCAAACTCACTGGTAATAAGAAAGAAGCACTGACACTGGACCAGAGGAAAGGAAAATTTGGGCAGCGCAACTGGGGATCGAACCTAGGGCCTTTCGTATTGTGCATGAATGCTCTAACCTCTGAGCTACATGTATATATCACATCACAGCTGTGACTGCACAAACAATGTACTCTCCAGTACCAATGCCAATGCTACATTGCTGGGTGACTGCTGACTCCAGTCAGACAAGCAGACAATGCTCGTCTTCTGAAGTTTTGGCTTCTGAGTCAAGAGACTCATCTTCCTTATGAAAAAGCTGGCTGAATACGATGACAGCTAACTGTTCATCATTATCCAAACCACCCTCCACAAAAGCTAGCAAAACTGTTGGGTCCATTGAAAAGCATGGATAGAGTAGCTAATGAATACAATGGAAAGAGAAAGAAATACCAACTTTGCCAGTTCACAAAACCCTGTAACAGTCCCTTTGCTTGTGAATCTGCAGTGCCTGTCCGCTCACAGTCACAGCTGCAGCGTTCGCTTAGCTGATTGAGCAGTCCAGCCCGCTGGACAGCAATAAAGGTTAATGAAATTTATTACCTTGGGTACGGATCAGTCATGTACAACATTGGTCTCAACTTCCATGCAATCCATGCACGTGCGATAATTGGTCAGCCACAGACAAATACACGTTTCACATGGATCTCAACCTCCCTGATCTTCAGCATGGCTCCATGCTAGCATATGCACATGGATCTCAACCTCCCTGATCTTCAGCATGGCTCCATGCTAGCATATGTGCATAAATATTTTTTCACAGCATGCATATGCATTATATTGTACTGATATGCTTATGTGTGCTTTGTTCTGGGAAGCCATGAAGATCTACCATTGAGTTGGCAAAAATCTTTTTATTCCTTTACTGGCAGCGGCGAGGGGAAGAGGGAAAAGATCTTCCTCGGGTAAGTGGTTTCTTTTCAGAGGCAAATGATAACTGTGTAATGCCAAATTCTTCTCTAGGTCTGCTCTTCTTGCTGACAAGAGTAATTCTATGTCATAGAACTAGGAATTTCACCAGAGCAATTAAGTATGTCGTTCTCCAGAAATTTGCCCTGATGCACCAGCAGCCACAGCAGCTACATGCAGAAAGTTGTGATGAAGTGCATCCTTAAACTTATCAGAGTACATAAGAGAATTAAGTAGTCTATAGCCAGGGTAGAACAAAAAAAGATGTGGTGGAAAAGATTATACTAGGCATTGTACCAACTCTTGTGATAAATATCATGCTGAGCACAAAGAATGAAGTACATGTAAATAGGCTTATAGACTATCATATAGAAAGTGAAACAGGCATTAATGAACTGTAGTACTGGCTTCAGAAGTGTTGAGCTATTTGGAGATCAATGCTTACATGTTTAAGAAGAATGGTTAAAGGTAGTTGCTTTGATCCTCAAGACAAAATTTTCCTGCTGTGGCAGCTGTGCTAATATGAACAAAATTTGTTCCTGACAGGCATATTAGAAATGGCTGTTTCTGCCGTATCATTTTGACTTATCATAATACCTGTGTCTCAGATTGATTTAAAATACCAAATAAGTAATATTGCAAATATCTGCTACGTACCACTGAAGTAACTGTGACACCTGTGCACAAGTAGTGAAGTAGATCCATTGCAGGCTTGAGACTTGATCATGGAACTGCAGTCCTGGTCTGCACTGTTCCATCTCCTTGCTCTTGCAACCATTGTCAGAAGCAACTCTGATATATCTCTTTGTATTAACTGTACTTCCAAATGATATCAGATTTTCTGCAGTTTTAAAAAGAAGTCAAGCTGGGTGATGTTCTCTTTGACTAATGAAAACTTATGTTACAGGGTACTTGTATCACTAAGAGTGTGGCATGCAAGAATGTCCAGCCTGGAAAGTTAAGAGTCTTCCAGCCTGGGTTTGGGGGAGTTAAGAAAGTTGGCAAATTCTTTAAGAACATTGATATTTTCTTCTACTCATGCCATTATTTTAGCACTGCTACTGTACAGAATCTAAAGAATGTGAGCACCACAGATGGCTACAATATTGCCAGTGAACACAACAAAAACAGCTGCATGTAAATTTACGTGCACTTCAACATGTACATGTACCATCATGTACATACACAGTACAGTATGCAATCCATCAGCAAGAATATCCAAATAAGAAGAACGTAGCCTGGCCTCGGGCTAAATAAGAACATCACTCGGCCAGACCTGTCCCCCCATGTTCTTAGTTATACAAGTACCTTGTGCCTCAGTAGTTGAACAATGGGAATGAACTTGCACTATCAGCCTCAATACAAACAACACAACCTGGCTGAGCTCATTATCACTCCATTGATTTGTTGCACAGGCCACATCACTGGTACTTGCAGTGCCTGTCACGATCATTGCTTCCTCTTCAGAGTCAGTCAAAGAAGAGAATGCAAATTCAGAGAATGGCAAGCCAGCTTTCAAGATGCTGTTCTACAGCATGCCACTTGAAAAGAAGGCACATACTGCACTGTTTCCCTGGACAAGGTGAACTAACACACACCTGTACAGCTTTATCTGAAACAATAATTGTCATTTGCTTACACT
This sequence comes from Nicola tetela, assembly GCA_028565695.1. NCBI lineage: Eukaryota > Metazoa > Porifera > Calcarea > Clathrinida > Clathrinidae > Nicola > Nicola tetela. Next base: position 6,052 of record JAOWAW010104870.1, read on the forward strand.
TTCTTTCCATTCGCTTCTGAGTACACTGAACAAAAAGACTAAGAATGACACATGGAATACAACTGACTCAAATGGCTCACTAAATCTTGCTGTTGTCAGTATAATTTATTATGCTTTTATTCTCGGCATGTGCATATTACTACTTAAGCTGTGGAATGTCCCTTCTTAGCTAAATCAGTTCTTCAACATTATGGTAAATGTTCTCTGAGTCTATATCAATTTGTTAGGGTACCCTGAGCAGCCCTTGATCTCCTTGAATGTTCTGCCCTCATTATCAAAACAGATAAAAAAGAAATCTGACTGGGGAGCCAGATATTTCCTTACATGGTAAAATCCAGCAGATCAGGCCGTGGTTGATCACGCCTGATCACCACCCAATTGTGTTCTCTGTGGAATTCTTTCCCACACCAATGACCAGCTAAGTGTGCACAGTTGAAACCTGGTCACTTGAGCCTGTCACTTTAAACAAAGGAGATCTGGCTGCCACCTGGTCCAGGTTCAAGACATAAGTAGATTTCCCACCACCCTGCCTATTCCTGAGCAATGTGATGTTGCTCGCTCAAAGTATGCATACTGACAAGCTTATTATTCAGGATTCTCCTGCTCATGAATTTCCTTGAAGGGCCACTTCTAAGTATGCAACTAATTGATGCGCTCAAAGTTTTAGTATGAGTATGGAATTGAACATCATGCTTACTTACTTGAACTTGCTGGCAGAGAGTTAATATGCGACCTCATGTTGTCTGGAAGCCGCAAGGTGTGTTTTGATGCCCAAGAGCTCATAATCAGCCTCATCGAGTGTTTCAATATTGATGCAAAGGGTAGGTATCTTTCTTTAATCAATTGTGTGCATGTGTTCAAGGTTTGTTCAGTGATAAAACAACCAAACTATAGTCACAACCAAAAGATTTTCAATTTCTTGAAGTATACCAGCCATCTCTATCTTTACAGTTTGCTGCCATTGGAAGATACTTGATCTGAAGATTGCTGGATGGATGTTGGACCCGGATAATCCTCCGGAGACATTTGGAAACCTGCTTAAATTTCTGAGACGATACGGATGGCAGAAGACCCTCACAGCTACAATAAAGGTATCAACTCATGTTGAGTTCCTATGATCATTTAGGAAACTGCCCAAAATGGCAGAAGCTGATAAAAAAACATTGTGTTTGTGCTTAAGAGTCACTTGCTGTTACTTTATGTCTTTCCTTCTAGGTTTCCTATTACTGTACTTCCCAAAATGTTCACAAGCCATTATGGTTTAATAAAGTTTTGATATTCACCAACTGTTCTGAAGTTAGCTGTTAATTTTCATAAAAGAATGGCCTAGGGTGTCAGATGTCAATGCACTGCTTGTATTGTGCCTGTATTAAATTTAGTGGCCTATGATTTATGAAAGCAAAAAAAGCCACTGGATATATCTTAAAATTTACAGTATAGCAAGCTGACTTACAAAGTCTATATACTTCATCTGTGGTGCAGCAATTACTTATAGATTAAATTGCACAATGTTAACCGTTTAGGGGTCTTGTAAGACATTGAGTATTTTGTGTTTTTCTGCCCAGATGCAGTCCAAGTTGATGAAGCACATAATTTGTTCTGATCTTCTCCTTTGCGGGCCTACAATGCTGAAAATGTACCACTTATTATCGGTAAGTTTCAATTTCCAGTGACTGTACAAGACAAACCGTCATCAGTAGTAATGTTGTAAAACACATCTAATTTGGTGCATCCTAATTTGGCAAACAGAGCCAGTTGAATTTTTGGTGTTATTAAGAGTTTGGCATGAGGTTGCACTCCTAATTCCCTAAACTGAAATGCATAAAATTCTGGTTCTACTTTAATTTTGGTTGAAGATCTAAAAACAGACCTTATTTGTTTATACTGAAATATCCATGTTCTGAGTATTGCACTTTTTGCGGCTGATTTAAAGATGCCAGGGACTCATTAGCAAGAGTTGTTTACATGTCTACAGGAAGGAAAGTGAGAGAAGAAGCAGATCATCATGTTGACTTCCAGCCCTATTGAACAATGCTTTGAGTAAATTGCTGTTGAAACAGACATCATTGGAGATAACATCCACCACTGAGCTGCTACAAAAGTTATACATAGTTGTAAACTTGATTCAGCCTGGCCCTATCAACTTAGCCAAGAGTACTCAGGTGCCCTTGGATACACTTCAAACCATTTGCATGCTCCATGTTATGATACATGAAACACATCCTGTTACTTCTCTGGTACTAAGTACAATTAGGATAAATGGTACTGTAAATTCACAATATTTCAGAAGCTTTAAGTTTCATTAATTTTGCAAAAAGATACTTTCATAAGGTTTTTTTTAATATCGTAAAGTGACGCCAGAAGAAACAGTTTTTCAGCGTTTCTGCTTGTCTAGATATTTTAGTAAGCTTTTTTATTTTGTAAATTTGAGGGCTTTACGAAAATTAACAAAAATAAAAAGCTTACAAAATATTGTGGAGTTTCCAGTATGCCATGGTTACAGTTGCTACACTGCAGTTCTTTTTTCAATTTTTTTATACCTGTGGTTAGGAGGAAGACCTGTGGAACTTGTTCTTCACAGTTGAAATGAAGCTGTCACCAATACTTGCAGGTAAGGGCAAGGTTTCTAATTCCAAACCATGGCCAGTAGCTCTCGAGTGAATGGACTGAAATCTTCCCAAGCACAACCATATCCATTTGAATTTATGAACTCTATAAGATTCATTCTTACCAGTGTGAAACAATATAAATTGCATTGTTTTGGAAGAATTCTAACCCAAGAAAAGATTAACACAGTGGTAATGTCCCCTAATAGTGCCTGTGCATGTGAGTTGAGTGTATGCGCCCAGCTCTGATTGCATAAATTGCAAAATGTGTGATAGTATTTCAAAGGTCCATGCTCAAAGTGAAGCACCCTGTGGCTCACCCAGGTAGAACAAGGTCAACCTGAACTTTATATATTAATGTTACCACACCTTAGGTAAAATGATGGCACTTAGAGTGTCTCTGAATACTTGCCTTCATGTCAGGAAGCAATTTAGCTACATGCCCTTGCAGCATGAATGATAAGACTGAACAAACAATCCAGCAAAGTGTAGTGCACAATCTGGACTGTACCCAGTGAATCAGACAGTATTAGAGACGCCCGAGAAATGTTCAAAACAAATCTCTGTTTTTATTCAGAACTCTTTCTCGGAGTGTAAGATCAGGAGCAGAAACCAAGAAAAGTTGTTGGTCCTAATTATACCATTAGTGAATCAATGCCAAACTTTATATGGGTGCTATATACTGTATGTATACAGCGGTGAAAATAAACTTGTTAGATTGGGAGTCATGATTGATTCTAGCCCAGTTGTAGGGCATTGTAAAAGTACTGATCAATTAGCTGGTGGTTGAATTGGTTTTGGCACTGGTTAGCAAGTGCTGATGTAACCCCTCCCATCTTTGGTTCACACAATGATTTCTGATTAAGAATGGTTTGGTGTAATTTATCCTATGTTCTATTACAAATTATTAATTTCTCTTTTTTTTGTTGATTAGCAATGGAGAGCAAAGGCATCTGTATCAATGTCTCCACGCTGATGGAGTACAGTCAGCTTCTGCAGGTTAGTCAACTTGTGTATTAAGGACTAGGAACTGCTGGCAGTAAAGGGATCCTAGTATTATTATTTCATCAAAATTTTATTTTCAGGCAATTCCACTTTCATTCTTTCAGCCTGTTGGATATATGATACACTGTCAATCCTGAATTTTTTGTTTGCATTTTATTTTTGTATATTTCGGACACGAGGGCCAGGGTGCTAAAATTTCATGCACACTAAAAGCCCCAAAAAATTATGATAGCACAATATAGAATGTGTGAGTCTGCAATGCTGTCTACCCGCTACCTAGTCTGGCTCAGTGCATTTGGGGGAAAAGTGTAATGTCTGCATCAGTACTTCTGTTCTCCATACTGCTAGTGCTAGTGTTATGGTCATTGTTTTTTGTTTTATATGTTTTTCAGTACCAACTTCAGCTCTGCATGAAAATATTATGCATACAAAATGATTCCTGATTGAAACATACAGAAATGTTCATGTACAAATAAATCTGGATTTACAGTACTTAGTATTGTGTGATGTTCAAATAACTTATCTTTTTTGCACTTGGGAAATACTTCACATGATTAAGATGCTTTACTTAGCTTCCTGAATGGTTCTTCGTTGCTGTGAAGGCAAACTGATAGCTGGTAACAGTGAAGAATACTATGATGGAACACTGTTCTACACGGATAACTATCTGACAAAATTTCAACTGCTAATATGATGTCATATCAGAAAGTGATGAGCTTGACTGTGGGTTTTACATGACACTGTGCTGTAGAGAGAAATTGACGCTGTTGTTTCACAAGCACATAAGGCAAGTATTCCTTAATTCAGATTTGATACTTCAATCTAAACACAGGTCAGAGGACTTGATTTCTCTGAGAGCTACAGGTTTTGCTTATCTCCTGATCAGTCCAAGGTGCATGTGCATATATATTTAAATGTTGAGTTAAAAGTAATTTAATTGTAGTCAACTGTGCCCAGTGACCAGTGTCACACATAGCAGTGGATACCAGTGTGGCAAAGCATGTGGGGAGCGTGAGAACTTAGGTAAGGCCAGAAACACAGTGCACTCACTCGGTTGTACTAGAAGGCCAGATCTTCACTCAACATGCCACTTTACAGCTTGCACTCTAGTGAGTAAAATCAATTTCTAGCCAGCATGGCATTTTCACCCATCCTACCCTCCCATTTAATTCCTGGCTATTGGCAGCTGCCTCTTACTGACCTTAGGCTGTCATTTGCCATTGGTCATTTGCTAGGATTCTTACTCTAGGAATGACACCTAGGTGTAGCAATAGACAGTTGGCATGATCAAGAATAACTAACTTTAAATTTGTTCCTAAACAGGGGGAATACAACCCGACAACCCTCCCTTTGCTACATGCGCTTAGCTGCCTACGGTGAGAAACCCATAGACGGTTGCCCCCTGTGCACATTGCTGGCGTGGCCAATGAGAGGTGCCCTGCTGCCTCGCTGGGGCAGGTAGGGCTGCTTAGAGCTGCTGACCTAGGCTAGCTCCCTATTGGGTCCCCTGGAGGCCTCTGGCTGGGGTTGACTGCACTTCCCAATCAGAGCCTCTGTTCCTAAGCTGCATCCTGGTCACAACCACAGATCTCCCTCCCCAATACTGCCAAGGCGTGTGAGCTGAAGTAAGTTAACAGCAGAATATTGAGGGTATAGTACTGATACTTTCTGCTATTGTTTGATTTATTGACTTTTCTAAGGCTGCTGGCCATGCCTTCTCACTTAGCAGTGTCTTCCAGTTGAGAAAGGTAAAGGAGAATGCATGAATGCTTGTTCTGTTTATTGTGTGGCCACTCTACCTACTGAGAGAGCAATTCCAGGTTACATTTTTATCTAGAAAACTGTCACCAGCAGTCTAGCCCATGCAAACAACCTTGTGGTTTCTAGCTACTTTCAAAGAGTCACTGGATTATGGCCATATTATGAGTATCATGGCAAAGAGTATTGTCAATCATTCTCATCATCATGTCAGTTAAAGGTCTTCTGCTAAGAATTTTTCAGTTGGCTGTTTTGCTGTTTGCACAACTTTAGGTGTTGTATGATGAGCTCAAGTTGGATGAAAAAGCAAAAATTAGGGTTCCACGAACACATGCGGGAAACTTGAAGTCCACAGCAGAATCTGTGGTGAGTCGTAGATGATGATTGTCTTTGAGAGGCTCACACCAATGTTCTGTAATTAATCTACTTGGCTTCACCAACCGTAGAACAAATTTGCTGCATTGATTTACTGTTCTATTAAGAAGAGCTGGCATTTTTTGTTAGCATTGCTATGGCTAAGGGGACGGATGGAATCTTAACAATGTTTGGGTTTTTCTCTTTGTGATCAACAATAGATTGCTTTAATGGTACTCATTTAAATGGGAAATGTGCTTTTTGTCTGAACCAGTTACAGCAACTGCAGGATGTTCACGATCTTCCTGGTGTGGTGTTAAGGTATCGACATGTAAGTGCACTCTCAACATTAACTCATTCAATTACAATCATGCACTTTTTGATATATATGGAAATGTCGTGCATCACTTAGCACCATCACAAAGCAAACAGAGCACGTGCACATTGCTGGCAAAAGATAAAGTTCTACGCAAACTTGGCCAGTGAAACCGTCAACATGGACAGACACTGTGCTGCATGATGCAACGATCTACATGCCTTGCAGCCTGCCACTCACATAGTTCATGGCAGATCGGCGTGAAGGTTGAGGTCAATGCGCATGCACCAACTTTACCACTAAGTGGGCATTTGAACATAGTAACAATTCCTTATGGATTATGGCTGGTTGAAAATATATACTTGCTTAGTAACTATTAGTGCTCCATGCATGTGCATTTTCTTAGCTGTGTATAGAATTGTATGTGGGTGTGTGCAAACACATTATCAGATCAACAAGAGAAGTCCTTTATGTCTGCTCTCAGCTGATCACAATTTTGGAGACAATCTCCCATTTTGCTGTCAATTCTTTGTTGCACTGCCTCACAATCATACCCAAAGGAGTACAGGAAATATTGTTTAATAAATGGTGGAAAACAGGAAGTCAGTATTGGATCAAAACCACTCCAGATTCATAATGCACATGACAGTGCTTATCCAGGATAGTATGTTTCTGCTGCAACTTAATTACTTCTTCCAGTTGACTGAGTAATTTCATTTGCTGGCAAATTTTGTTGGCTGCTTATCTTCCCCAGCTCACTAAAGTCAAATCAACCTTTGTGGATGGACTCCTGCCGCACATTGAAAAGGCAAGTGCAGGCACTGATCATTCTGTAGACTATGCAAAGTTACCATAATGAGTTTCTCCAGACTTTTGGTATACCTAACACTGCTTTATAGGGACATTTCCTTTTCAGAATTGCTCTCCTTTTGATAATTGTAACTTCAGACCACCAGTCACCCAAATTTTGATTGATTAATTGGCAGCAATTTAGCTAGTGTAGGTCTGTTCAATCCCTATTGTCTAATGACAGCACTGCTGATGCTGTCTTATACCTCCAGGGAATTCTTCATACTTGCTGGTAAGTCTCAGATGCTTAAGAGATGCACAGGTTACATTCCATACAAGGATTCTACCAGTGACTTGCTTGATGTGACTCTGTGATGTGAAAAATCAGCCATGGCCTGTTTAAGGATGTGGTGGGGATGACTGTGTTATATTATTTGCCAGACGCTACAAGCTGTTTGCTACAAAACTGATTGTTTACTCAGGTAGTCTCATACATTGTGTTCCTATAGGATCCACGCAGGAGCAGCGACAGGCAGATTAACTTCTTCCAACCCAGTAAGTTAATGTCAACATTCATGAAAGATGAATTTTGGGCTGCTATTTTAATGATTTTTAATGTGCTCTATAGTTTCTCTCTGAGAAAATGGTGAGTAAAAAAAATGAATAAATAGTCATTTTTACATGAAGTTGCAATGATAAATTGGATGTGTGTATGTTGAAGCAAACCACACAATTTTATTTACTTTGATTCATCTGCTGTTATCATACAGGTATATATCTGTAGTAAAATTCTTTTGATGTATCAGTACACCCTTTCTAATGCAAGAAATCAGATAGTTCCAAGATTCATCGTGTTCTCATTAGGGCTGGCTTGGGTCCCAAATACTACCAGTCTTGGGTCTTGGGAAGAGGCAGATGTTCAAATGCCATCCACTTTAAACATGTTCACAAGAGCCACGAACAGCAAAAACAGTCTAGCACTCAGCCAAGATGCTCTATTCTAGTTGTGATTGTACTCTTCTAACTTCTCAAAATGGAGCGATCCAGTGGCCTTCTTTGAATTTCCTAAAATAACCGGTGGGTTGTCATGCTTAAAATGACGGTTCCTCTGCATGTTTAAGGGGTGTTTAAATATCGACTAGGGCTTTTTTCTGTGGGGAAATGACATCCAAGCTTGGAAACTCTGCCTGATCAAGGGGCATTCTTTGAGGAATACTGAGCCAGCGAGAAGCTTGTCAGTGATTGCTTCTGTCTGGAAATTTTCTCACTACACCACAGCGTGCTGTTCTATGTAGTTTATAGGACCTCACTTAGAGAGGGTCCACCTAACTTTGCATTTTCTCTGCAAAAACATGCTTTGAGGCCAGGAGTTTAGCCGCTGCATGGTTGAGCTTAAATAGAAAAATGCATCATTTCATGCCTCAACCAACCAAGAGAAATGTTCCCATAAAACACAATTGGAGTAAAGTAGATGTACAGTAAAACTTCATGTTCTTGCATTGGCTGGGCTACAACACTTTATTTGTGAACAACCAATCAGCACTATTAAAGGAATAAACTTACTGTGCTTTTCAGAAGATGGCTGTCATTAGGAGTCTTGACCAGCATTTGATCAGACACGCCTCTACATTTTTATGAGTCCATGAGTCTGATTTGTGTCTGAACATCCATGTGCACATGGGATAGTTTACTGTAAATACACATGAATGTGGGCACGTAAGTATTGAACTACTTACATGATGCAAAGCAAGTGGTGTGATGTGCACACACACACACACAC
>JAOWAW010104881.1:0-14656 GCA_028565695.1 Nicola tetela
TATAAACATACAACTCTGTTTTTATTAAATACATATAAATATACATATATATATATATATATAATTTATTTATATATATATATATATAGAGAGAGAGAGAGAGAGAGAGAGAGAGAGAGAGAGATACACACTGCACATATCGTCCAAAGCCTCCACCAAGGCCGCAACATGCAGGCACTACAGTTAGCTACCAGTACTTTTGCAAGTGTTGCAACATTTTTGCCACACAAGCTGCTCTGAAACCCACCAGGATTGTGTGCAATCCTGGCCTCCTCAGAGGTCTTTTTAGGGCGTTTTTGTTGTTACAATGACGATTTTAATATCAAATTCTAGGTTTTCAAGGATGAACATCCTATTAAAGAGAGAGAAATTCCCGGTACGCACTTTTACATGCCCAGAAGTTTAGTTTTGTAGCTGCTGCTTGTTTCCAAGTGCAGCTTTATGCTGGCTAAAACAAAAATTACAGCTTCAATTCGAGTGCAGCTTTAAGCTGAGACTTTATGGTATATATATACAGTCCTACCTTGATTATCCAAATGCGTTTGCGGTACAGTATGATGTAGGAAAGCATTCAAGGAAACTGCTGTGTATATTGTAGTGTAATATGGATATATCCATGAACATGTACTTTGGCAGTTCAACATGGCTCTTTCACCATGAAAATGTATGTACACTCAAATAGGGTAAAACAAAACCCAATAAGCTCCGCATTTGGAGTACAGTGTGCGTTGTGACACCTGCTTCGGATTATCAGAACACCCTGGGGACCCCCTCCGCCCAAAGGCATTCAGATAATCGAGATAGGACTCTACATACAGTAAAACCTGTCTTACGCGACCTCTGGTATAAGCGACCACCTGCCTTCAGCGACCGTTTTTCTATGTACAGACAATTTTATATTGAAAATGCACTGGGTAGAACGACCACCAGTGTTGCGCGACCAGCGACCAAGATTTCGTGCACAAAGGCCAGTTTTTGACCTGTGCACAACGACCGGGAGTGCATTCTTGACCTCTGCATGTGACTGGAACAGAGCTGGAGTTTGCGCTGTGACCACGAGTTGAAGTCCACTCCACTAACACATGACGATGCATGCGAATGCAACACTATGCGAATTGGCTTCGATTTGTGCCAAGTCCAAGGTGTCAAAGCCAGTCAAAGCCTACTGCAGCACCTAGTATCTACATGTATTCATAGTGGGCATCTTCACACGTTGAATCATGAAAGATAAATGCTGGATGTCGCAGTATGAGGCGTCTTGACACGAATCTGGAAGCATGCAATGGCCATCAAGTCATCATTCACATGGTGTGCAACTTCATAAGGCCCTAGCAAGATCACCATGCTTCCTCATCACATTTGTCAATACAATACTCGGGCAGCACTTCTCAAGAGAAGAGCAATGGCCGAGTACTATGTGTACATGCGAGCTGGTATGCTGCGAATGTATGGAGCCTGTGTAGAATGACCACCTGCCTATAAAAACCGTTTTTGCTTGCATCATGGGGCGGTCGCTTGAGACAGGTTTTACTGTACATGCATATATATAATGATTACCTGTATCCATACATATGAAGCTCAGTTGTCTCTGTGTGTGTGTCTGTCCATGTGCAGTTGCAAGCATGGGTAGCTGAGGTCTGGGCAACGCCAGGTCCCACTATGCTAGTCTCTCTATATAAACTATATTTTCGAAAATGTCTGTGTACTTTTGTCCGCTAATAACTTCAAAACTACTTGATGCATTGCTGTCAAATTTTCGATGGGACGTGTCACTGAAGCAATTTGGAGAAGAACCAATCTCTCCTTCCGACGATTCTTGTGAGAGCCCCTACATCGTGTTCATGTGAATGTACCAAGGAGATCATGGATTACCATGAGGATAGCAAAGGATCAACTTACACCAGTACATCAGTGAGATTATACTGAAAGACACTTCACAAAAATCCATGCAAAGCACAGGTAGCTCTGTGAGTGCATATATACATACAAGTAATAGTGCCTGCCGCAAAGCGATGGGTACTGAATGTCATGCATGCTGTACTTGCACATCATGCACTTGCTGGTGCTCAGCCAACGCAGTCGCTCACGCTCTTGGCAACGTTCTACATCTGATTGAAGCCTTCTCTTGCTTGAGCTCCCTCTCTCACTCATGGTTGCTTTAGGCGCTAGGCTCGCTCAGAGATTCACAGAGGTTGAAGGTTAAATAAAAAAGAGTCATGTTAGAATTGGACACTTTCCTCTGTAAGCGGCTGTGCAATACCATCCATGCGGGTTTTCCTGCATGCCAAATTGTACACTCTGTGCATGATATGGTCATGCGCTCTGTACATAATACAGCTAAAAAAACTGATAGTGCCCGTCACAAAACAACGGGTATTGGAAGTCATGCATGCCGTAGCATGTCACACACCTGCTGACACTCGCCCAATGCAGTTGCTCTTGGCGACGTTCTACATCTGATTGATGCCTTCTCTCGCTCGAGTTCCCTCTGCTTTAGGCTCGCTCAGAGATTGACAAAGGTTGAAGGCTAAAAATACAGCGACATTCTAACTGGAAATTTTCCTCTGTAAGTGGCCGTGCAATACCATCCGTATAGGTTTTCCTGTATGTTTTTGATTCCTGTCAATCTGTACACTCTGTACGCAATATGGTCAGTGAGTACATGTACAGTCATGCATGACAGTGCTGCATTTGTTTCCCTGCCAAATTGTACACAATGTACGCGATACAGTCATACGGCGGTGCATGATACAGCTATGCATACAATCATGCATATGAAGCCTGCAACGTCACCATGGTCACGACAGACCAATCAAAACACAGAACAGCACGGCTGGAGCCAACCTAACAATTTATATAGTAGTAGTGATATACCATATTTCTTCACACAAGCGCCGCCCTCGGATAAATGCCGCCCTCAGATAACCGCCACATCCAAACAGAGATTGACTGCAACAAACGTCGCCTTCAAATAATCACTGTGGTGGTTATGGAATGCATTATATGAATTTTAGAAGTACAAATACTTAACATGCCCCAGTACCGCAAAACGAAACTGAGGCTGAAAATCAAAAGCTAGGGAAGATCTATAACAGAAGAAATATTTTAAAAAACAAAACTGTCAGTTGAACACAAGGAACCCAACTGCAACATAAATAGCAGAGATGTTGTAAATAGGGGTGGTTACCCCATGTTCGATCTGAAAAATACTGCTTCCGGTGCCAGTAATTACATGCAAACAACCACTTCCAGTAGCCACTCAACAACCATGTGCACTGGAAACCACCAGTTCTGGTCATGGTGCTGGCCTTCACTGCTACATATACGGGAATAAACACTTGCAGACTTTTCTGCACCTTGCCAAATTGATCAATTTTATTAAACGCTGCCCTTGAATAAACACTGCCCTTGATTAACTGCCACACCACCAGGGCAGCCACTTTAATACCGTAATTGCCACAGTGGTTATTTAAAGAAATATGGTAAATAAATATATATCATAAATACATATATCACATATATATTTTTTGTTTTGTTTTGTTTTTGTTTACAAATTCTCCTCATTGAATTGACTGTTCCCTTTGAATCAAACATCCCTTCCACCTACACACTCAAGTCCAACCACTACATGTATACTCATCTCCTAAACAGCCCCAAAGACACTTCCACAACGCACCACAATAGAGATTAGCTCTGCAGGATCCCTTCTCACACCAACTTTGCAAACATTGCCTCTATCCTCCTGCCTACATCTACAATCTGTCCCAAACATCTGTGCACTGACTTGCTTTCTGCTTGAATTCAATCTTATGCTCTAAACCTCCTGGGCAACACCACCACTCCTGACTCCTTACTCCTTTTGATCATGTTTTGTTTACAACAAGGCCTGCTAGGGGTAGGGGAGGCATTGGCCTTTTCTTTTCATTCATGCACTAGGCCTTTTCCCCTCTGCCTGTACTCATGTCTTCTCTCCTTGATTGCTCTTGCAATACAGACATGTTAAGTAGTGAGTGCCCAGTAGATGCATGCATGTAGTCATGATTTCCTTGGTTTAACATCATATACTACACAACCCTACATTATCCTGTATGTCTCCTTGCTTTTCCCACAAAACCAGACATATTCAAGGTGGGTGACTGGGGCAACTCTTTCATAACAATTAAAGAGCATTTTAACGATTATAAAAATTAATACAACTTTGTAAACTTCAAAGAAACTGCGTTAAGACCAGGCCAAACACTTACCAAATACTTGTGGTGCAGCAGCTGAGCTAACAGTGGTAACAGTCTGCAGCACTTTAGAGCCTGCCTGGGTTGCTTGCAATGGAGTTGATGCTTCCTGTGAATCAGCTGCTTGAGATGTCTGCCTAGTAAGTGGTCCTATCTTGCTAGAATCTTGTGCAGACACAGAGTCACTGCTCAACACTGATTTCAAACCAAGCGCAGAGCCTTGAAGCGCTGCAGTTGATGTAATTCCAGAATCACTGATTGGCTGTCTAGCTGCAATGGAGGGTTTGCTGGTCTGCTGATTCAATGAGCTAGTTGAAGGAGTCAAAGCTTGGCCAGTAGGAGCAGAGGAAGAACTTGCAGGTGTAAGAGCACCTGGCCCACCAAGGTTTGCTAATGAAGAGCTAGTATTCGCTGCTTGGTTGCTGGGTGCCTGTGCTGCATCTTGATTAATGGAGGTTGGAGGTTGGCTAAGGGAAGGCAGAGATGTTTCTTGGCTAGCTGAAGGTGGAGCTCCAAGGCTAATAGAAGATCGATCTGTCTGGCTAGTAGAAAGAGAGGCAGCCTGGTTGGTGGGAAGTTGAGCTGCTTGGCTGATGGGAAGTTGAGCTGCTTGGCTGGTGGGAATTTGCGCTGCTTGGCTGGTGGGAAGTTGAGCTGATTGGCTGGTGGGAATTTGTGCTACTTGGCTGGTGGGAAGTTGAGCTGATTGGCTGGTGGGAAGTGACGTAGTCTGGCTAGTGGGAAGTAGGGTGGCTTTGGTAGTGGAAAGTAGAGCAGCCTGGCTTGTGGAAAGTGGAGGAGCCTGGCTTGTGGAAAGTGGAGGAGCCTGGCTTGAGGAAAGTGGAGGAGCCTGGCTTGTGGAAAGTGGAGGAGCCTGGCTTGTGGAAAGTGGGGCAGCTTGACTATTAGAAGGTGAAGCTTCTTGACTAATAGTAGATAATGCAGCAGCTTGACTGGTAGAAAGAGGGGCAGTCTGGCCACTAGAGCATGCTTGTTGACTGCTTAACTGTACTTCCACTTGGTTGGTAGTTGAAGTTGTTGGGGTACCAACAGTTGAAGTCACGACTGGATTACCACTCACCAGTGAAGTGGTTGATGCTGGTGAAAATGAGAAGCTCAGCTGTTCACTGGAAGTTAAGTTTCCACCAAACGAAAACTTCATCGGGGGTGAATTTTTAGCGAACTGGAATGAGTTTGCTGCTGTGGAAGTTTCCCCACTGGCTGGTTTTGAAAAGCTGAAAGCAGCTGTACTGGCAGTACCTGACAACTGTCCACCAGATGAAGCAGCGGTTGAAGCCAGTTTCACACCAGGGTTAAACAATCCTGTGCCTTTCGACAACGTTGTAAGACTACTGCTTTCAGCTGCTGACAAACCTTGAAAGGAAAATGTTAAACCACTTGCTCCAGTTGAAAAAGAATCAAATAATAATGCAGGAGCAGCTGCTTGGATTGATGCTGTTGTTGTAGATGTTGTTCTGGCTACTGTCACAGTTGTGACCACAGTCTTGGAAGAAGATGAAGCCGTTGCCATTGATGTGCTTATCCCTGACCCTACACTTGTAGCACTTAAAGTTGCCACTGCAGCAGACGATGATGATGATGAGCTGCTACCACCCTTTTCTTGCCCAGATGTGTTTGCAAAACTTGAAGTGCCTCCAAGAAAACCTGACCCTTCAACTTTAGAAGCAGCTGATGAAGTAATGCTTGGAGCACCAAGTGAAAATTGGAAAGGACTTGCCCCTCCCAAACTAGGTGTCTGTCCAAAGACAAAGGCTGACTGCTGAGGTGCAGCAGCTGAAGAGGCTGTTGGCATTGATGGCTGAGGAAGTGCAGGTTTAGATGCTAGAAAAGGGCTTTCTTGCTTGGCTGTCTGCTCAGCAGCAAGCATTGCAGCTTTGGCCATAGCCAGTGCAGCTGCAGGGGCAGTAGAAGTTGAAGTCACACCTGCACTTGATCCAACTGAAAACAGAGATGAACTTGCTGAGCTAGAAGGTTGTGATACAATCGAAGTTAGGTGGGTTCTATTAGGTGATAAACTGCCTCTTACAGCAGCTTCAGGACTCACAGGTTGTTGTGGTAACCCTGACTGCAACATACTCTTAATGGTAGAACCACCAAGTTGGCCTAAGCTTGCAGTCACAACTGGGACCAAACTCACTGACGGTGCAACAGTGACATGCTGTGGAGCAGTGAATCGAAACATTGGTTGGGCCATAGAGGTGCTTGGCTGTTCCTGAACATCTCGCTGTACCTGATGCATAGTGGATTGCACAAACAATTTCTTGTATGGTGTTGATTCTACAACAGGCTGCTCCTCCACTTCAATAGCACTCCTATCTGATACACCTAGAGCCAACAACAACAAAAAAAACAAAGCAGAGATGTGGCACCAACATAAACCAGCTACCAAAAAAAAACAACCCACTACCTCACGTACAAATTTGCATTAGAATTTGAAGCTGTGCAACATGATTACTCTTCAGCCTACTACACCAGATCAGATGAAGAAATAAGCATCATGGTCGTTTTTACCTGAACTAGAGTGCAAAGGCGAAGGTGATGAAGGTTCTGGTGAAGTCGATGAAGGTCGCAGTGAAGCTGATGAAGGTCGTGATGAAATTGAAGATACTTGTGGTGAGACCGACTGCTGAGACCATTGCACTGACCATGAAGCACCAGACAAAGTGTGAACAGACTCATGCAAAATCAAATGTCACGTGTAATTATAAACAAAGCTCAATGACAAGAAGTATACTCAAAATGTAATACCCCTCTTACGATTATTCACACAACACTTTGTAAATGTTCACAACACACCATGTACCCAGATGCACACAAAACATTCAGACACACAATTGCATAATACTCCCACAGACACAAATAAACCAAGTATGCATGCACACACAAACCACAGAAAAAAAAACACTGTCACCTACCTGATGTGCAATTCCTCATTGGTGTTCTTGTCATTTGTGACAAGAGCTGATGTAGCTCTGCTCTACGATTTGGACAATACACTGAATGTTGACAGAACACACAACACTGAATATTAGAAATCTAACTCTTCTTCACAATATTCTATCCCACTCCATTCTCATTCTTTTCACCACTCACCACCACCAAACCCTCTCTCTTCACATCTGACTGTCTGTCTGCCTTTATATATGCATGTATGTATGCCCATTCTCTCCCTCTCTCTGTCAATCCATCCATCAGTTCATTTCTCTTTTTCTGCTCTCTCTCTCTCTCTCTCTCTCTCTCTCTCTCTCTCTTTGTCTCTGCCTCACCCGCGTTTATACCCACATTCACCGCACAGCAGTTGATCAATAACTACTCAGGTACTCTGATCTTATAACTCATACCTTGACTAGACAATTCCTTTTTCGGTGTGCCCAGAGTTGACTGATTCAGAGATGTATCTAGCAGTGATGAAAACATGTCCTCTCCTCTGTGCAAAAGCAGACAAAAATTACGATGCCTGACAAAAGCCTATAGTCTGTTTCAAAAAAAAAGTGACACTCATCACCTATGGCAACACAGAAAATCAATGTTACCCAGAGGTTTATATTTCTGAAACAGACTGTAGGAAGTCTTAAGACATTACATCACACATTCATTCTTAAAACAGATGGTATTATAACAAGAGCTTTACACAAGCCCTAAAGGATTGATCAATACTCTGACCACAAAAAACTACAAGCCATCAACCAGCCTTCCCATAGAAATATCTGCGCAGCAAGGAAGCCTCAAAATATCAACCAACAGCGCAACTACAAGAGAGAGAGAGAGAGAGAGAGAGAGAGAGAGAGAGAGAGAGAAAGTAAGAGAGAGAGACAGCAGCAGGAGAGGTGGGGGTGGGGCAGTTAACTTTACTAGACAGAGTTCAATGTAACCCTGCATAAAAACACTGATCTTGAGTATTGTATAAACTGGAATATTGAACTCAAGAGTCACACAGGTCAATCTTATGTATGAGCAATGCCTTCTAACCTTATAAGGTGGCCATGTACTGTGCAATCATTTTACCTGCAGCCTGTAACAATACTCAAACACTTGCAGCACCCACACATGAAGACCAACATGCTCCGAACTGTAGAATGTAGATTCCATCAGTCACTGCAAATCTAGCAGTTGCTGAAGATGGTAGCCCCATACATGAAAATGACAAAAATGTGTGTGATCAGGTTGACCACGGTTTTTTTGCCAGGTCTGACAGGCCCTCTGCCTGCAGTATAGTAATTGTGCAGCTCTACCCATACAGCTCAGGCTGCAGAGTGTAGAATTTCAAATGAAATTGCTGCAAACACAGTGGGCTGAGGCAAGAATCCAAGATACAGAGATGTACTGTGCAGAAGTCTTGTTATGTACACAGAATATGGTATGATTTCTTATCACTGGGAGCTTCGCAGAGCTGCTGTTGGTATACAACACTCTCTTCAATAGAAGCCTATTAGAATTATTGGCTTCTATTGCACGGGACTGGCTCTTATGCACAAGTTTACATCAAATGACAAGTTAGCTCCATGGTCCGTACAGATGGGGGAATAAATTTTCAAGGCTTTTGAAGGAACGTTTCAACAGATTTTCAAAAGGTTTTCAAGGCACTGGTCCCAATTATCCAACCCCAAATATCCAAATTTAAACATCTTTCAAATTCACTTAGTAATTCAACATCGACAAGTTGTCTGTACCTATAGTGACATAGTGTATAGCTAACTGATTGGAGTAATCGAGACATACTTTTTGTGTGACCTCTCGCATGTCAACCACAACTTTTTATGCTTGGCACCAGAAATTGGAACTGTGGGTGCTGCATAGCAGGTTTAGTTGCACTGGAGCTCGAGTGAATGGCTGGTATGCTAATACTTGTTGCAAAGTGTTAGTCCATGCCATGTGTGCTCAAGCACCATCAATGATCACTTCAGTGTGCTGATGCAGGATGCGTAGACACATCAGACATATTGTTACTTTGTATTGTTGCATGTTCTGTGCACTCATGCCAATCATCAACAATTACTGCACACATTCTGAAAATGATGATTTGTCAAATTCATAGAATTGCTTTGAAATTAAGCATTCCAAAAATCCATGTATTTGCCTGTAGAATTTGATGAGACAGAAATTACCCAATTCTCTCAATTCCATGCTTCGGGTGGATTTCATTGAATTCGTTCACTTGTTTCCAAACCAGGGGAATGGTGAAATGCTGTCATGGCAACCAGGCACCACTTCTTGTCATGACTCCCACGGTTGATTGACTAAGTATCACAATGTTTGCACTCCTCAAATTCAACGGAATCAAGAGAGTAATAATTCAACAAAATCAAGGAAATTATCACTTTCGGAATGCGCTGACTGAGCACCTCGCTCATGAGCCACGCCATGGTACTATACTGAGTGTGTATGTGCAGACGTACCAGGCCAGGGTACTATACCGAGTGTGTACCGCAGACTACACCGAATGTGCATGCAGCTGAAGATCTAGTGCATCTACTCTTTGTCATTTTCACTGTGCTGTATAAGCATGATACAGGTGTTGTTTTTCTTTCAGAAAAAAAAAAGAAACAACAGTGGACGCTTTGAGATGAAAAAAGGCCCATCCATTTTAGGCTACAAGTACATATGACTCAACCTTGGATAGGGGTATTAAGTACGTTGGTATGTACTATTTCCTGTTCACCGTAAAGACATGTCGTAACAGAGTAACTGTGCACAGAGTACAGTGTGAAATTGCTACATCCTGTCACATGTAGATTTCTGCAACTATATGGACATGTTCACAGCGGATTCAGGCAAGCTGGCGCTTGGCATGCTTTTAGAGTACACTGTATGCACACCACAGACAGTGTGCAGCTGTGTGAGTGCACAGCGCGCATCACCAGCAATTGAAGTCTACAACCCTCAGCCGCTGACAAAAATCAGCAGATGTACAAAATCCAAGGTCTTTTCAAGACAAATCAAAAAATTTACAAAAATCAAGCTCTTTTCAAGGCCTTAAATGATTTTGTAAAATTCAAGCACTTTTCAAGGATTTAAGACTGCAGGGACCCTGCAACTCATGCCAAGATAAATGCACGTAATATCAAATGATAGTAGAAAGAATACAAAACAGCAGGTTTTATAAAAGAAGGTTTTTTAAATAACGAGGGAACAGGTCAAAGGACACAGGGATAGAGGGACAAGGAAAGAAAGAGCAAAGACTGAGCCAGAGAGGGAGAAAGAGCAAGAGAGAGAGAGAGAAAAAAGCGTGAGAGTGAGAGAGAGAGATAGAAAAAGCGTGAGAGCGAGAGAGAAAGAGAGACAGAGAGTGAGAGAGAGAGAGAAAGAGAGAGCGTGAGAGACAGAGAGAGAGAGAGAGAGAGAGAGAGGGAAAGACGGAGAGACAAAGAGAGAGAGAAAGAGGGAGAGTGCGTGAGAGTGAGAAAGAGAGAGAGAAAGAGGGAGAGACAAAGAGACAGAAAGAGAAAGAGAGAGAGAGAGAGAGAGAGAGAGAGAAAGGAGATAGAAGTGGTGAGCAGTAAAAGTAAGAAAGAAGAAGAGCCAACAAAAAGTAACTGCTAACTAGTTACTGATGTCATTTCTAGTTTTACAGATTGCCACGCACACAGTCCATATGGAACACCTACGTGAGCGAGGCGGAGGCCTTTGCAGTGCCCTGTTTCCATGAAACACTACGTCCTCGATGCATGTGCAGCTGCTGCATAGTCTTTGTTAGAGCATCAAGTTGTGCACTCTGAAACAAAAGTAACAGATGTACATGAATGCAAAGCACACAGAGAGTGTGCAATACATCAAACACAACCATACATAAATGACCAAACATTTATCACAGGGAAATATCTCAAAAGCGAAAATCTTGATCACAGGCAGTCATCGACAATGACATAGAGCATCAGTGAACACTCACCAGTCCATGAATGGTCTGACGATGTGCTTTCAGTGTCTTGTACACAACTCCTAGTGCTGGCTGCTTGACAGGGCTGGAACTGCACAGAGAGCAGAGAAAAGCAAAGTGTGAATCTTGAAAACATCAGATGAATAACGGAAAGCAGAACACAACTTTAAGATAAAATGACAGTGCACAGGAGACAGGCCAGTGCACAGAGGATACACCACAACGTTAGGTAATTAAGGGCTGTCCGAAGGTCATCATATACCTAGATGTGTTGTGTTGATGTTGCCAAGCATCATCCATCATGGAGTTCACCTCTCTGAATATGCACAGTGATCAACACAAGACAATGGGTTAGAGCTTATCATTATGACAAAAAGAAGACACGTTACACTCAAACACGAGAGAAGCACACCTCAGGGTAGTAAAATCTGTGAAGAAAAGAAGGTGACAGCTCAAATCATGGCTTATTAGCAAAGACAATGCTCGCCAATGAGCAGGCCAGAAACCTTGAGAGGAACAAAGGACAAGCTCTTCATTCTACATGAGCACTTTGTCCGTCGGCTATGACTTGGTTGATATTACTCCATCTGTCTTTCTTGTTACCTCAATAAACAAACAAAAAAACTAGGAAACCCAATGACAATTTCTAAGGCAGACTACACCAGTGATTCTCATGTTCACTATTACAAGCAAGACATTTGCAAGGCAGCCAGCAGAACAAGGTTAGTTAGCCATACGCACCCAAGTTTTGTCTTAATGTGACTGAACAAGTGTCGACGATCATGAGCCTGTTTTGCTGTCATGGCATCCAGAGGTCGATTCTGCAAATTGACATTCAACAACAGTTAAACACAAAGCATTGCTCATAAAGAGGCCTGTGCAGGAACTGGAAGTCACAAGTTCATAGTCTGACATGCAACTTGCGAGACTGGAAAAGATTTAACACATAAATACCAGAGGTACTGACAAGAGAATGTGCTGCATTTGGTTAAAATATTGAAAGGGGATCTTTTACCTTGAGCAGACGCACATAGTGAGGATTTTCATATCGTCGTTGAATTCCCCTGAAGGGCACACACATCACAAACAGGAAGAATGAATAGAAGTGTTCGTTGTAAGTTACGCCACATACAACAACGTAAATATAAGTGCATCACCATGTAACTTCAGATGAAAGGTGCCAGATACTTTCTAGCTTTTGACAGAACTGACAGCACAAATTATGATAGGGAGGTGGTAACTACATGCAGAAAATTACCATATAGAAGCCTGCAGATTCTTGACATTCTTGAAGTTGTAACATTGGCCTTGTTCACATCCTGCCAGGCAGTGGTATCCAGCAAAAGCTATACAGCTAGCACCACTTCGGTACTGAGGTACACTTGCAGCAGATTTTAACAAAGCTTAAGCTTGCAATCCACAGCAGCACAGCTATTTGCTACACGCACTAATTCCCACCTCACCCATGGTCTGACTAACCATCAGCCAGCCAGCTATGCACAAAGCTCAGTCCTACGTTCCAGTGAAAATAAGATTCTCTTGAAAAGAGAGAAAACTTTTTAGTCTGTTACAGTACCTGATAAAAATCTTAGCCAGTTAAGTGCCCCATGACATAGTTGCACACCATATCCAATAACCCCTGATACTCCACATGACATACAGTTATACACCATATTCAATAATCCCCTGGCACTCAACAGGTTGATACAGATGTCTCTTCCCATCAAACCATTTCAAAACATGAAATAAAACATCAAATAAATTGTGATGTGTCATGTGATCATACAACTGTTATATGCCATTGAACACCACAGGAAAGAAGAGAAGAAAACAGAAAAAGAGTGAGCAAGTGATGTGAAGAGCTACAGGTTGTACTTACTGTGCTTCCTCCAAAGAAGCAAATTCATCAAGAACATCTTCTTTTAGTTGCTCAACATCATGACTGGCTTCCTGTGCACAAAAATTTACAACCTGAGAATGCCATTCTCAGCTCACACCAGAGAACCTCAGGACACTCTATTGAACAAGAACAGCAATCTTATGACATCACTGAATCACATTTGCATGAACAGGATTGTCAGAACAAGGGAAAATTTGTGTACTGATGGTGACTGAACCAAACAAGAACACATATTCTGAACAAAAACACAAGCAAAGTCCTTGATTACCACTTACAACACAACAGTTCACCTCAAGACAACCCAAGTACAATTTACAGACATCACTTGTCCAATACAAGACACAGCAGAAAGTCACTCAACACAAGCAATAAAGCCTAGGTTACAATTGAATAGCTCCATTGCCTGAGCAGAGTGACATAGAGCAGTACAATGCAAGTGTTTTGGCCGGTTTACAAATACCCCAAGGTTGTTTAAAATATTTCTTCATACTTTTTGCTTCAACGGACCCATGTGACCTTACAGAGGCAATAATTACTGTCGTAATCATGGGAAAGAGATGGCGTCTACAACAAAAGCAGAGACCAAACCCTTCATACTGGCTACATTGGCTTAATTTCTCAGCCTTCTGGGGTGACATGGCTTTTCTCTTTGATTGTCGTTGCTTCACAATGACAGAACAGACAAGTTGAATGTTTTCATGAATCCATCTTGGAGAGGGTGTTTCTTATGCAGCATCAGAAGAGCTATCCCAAAGTCAGGAAGGGCAACAAGATGCTGAATATAAACTATCTCTATTCACTCTAGCTCTACAGTAAATATAGATATTGTCAGAAACAAAGCTTAGAAGAACAGGAAACATTCACACTTGCAACAAGGCAGTTTTGCAACTTGTGATCAAGCTATGTGTACAGGCAAGAAACTTAAACTACCATTTGATCTACTTGTCAACCAACCTTCATAATTGAGAAAAGATGAAAAGAAAAAGAGAAAAACCCCACCCTTAATACAAGTTCACATACCAAAAGTCAGCTTGATATGAAGGCACTTGAACATACAAAATTTGAATTTTTTAAAGCTGTAGCACCTTCATATAATGGCCCATCAACCTGATATTTGGTACGTGAGCTTTGGGTGGGACTTCCAAAAGCAGTACTACAATTTTTCAAAATTTTATCTAGAAGTTGCCAAACCACACATCAAGCCCTCAGGGTGGGCATGTCATCCCAAGCTCACATACCAAAAATCTGCTTAGCATGAAGGTGCTAGGAGCTTACAAAAATTTGAATTTTCAATCACCATTTTTTCTTTTTTTTCTCTTGTTGCTTCAAAAAGAGGATGTTTTTCACAATGGCCATTTGACTGATATGCTTGAAAGTTTGGAGAATTTGGCTCTTCTAGAAGTTTCCAAAGAGGGGGCACCACCCTTAAACATATGTGCTGAAATAGATCAACTGTAGTGCAGATCTCTTGAATCATCTTCTCTAGATGGCGTTCCACAGTCTGACAGTGAGCGCTGGAATATTGTATTATTACCCTCACTAGGCCCACCAGGGACTGGAGATAGGATTCTCCAGCCATTAGTGTGTGTGTGTGTGTGTGTGTGTGTGTGTGTGTGTGTGTGTGTGTGTGTG
>JAOWAW010104892.1:0-14655 GCA_028565695.1 Nicola tetela
GATGAGTGTAGTTGTAGTTTGTTATATGTGATGAGTGTAGTTGTAGTTTGTTATATGTGATGAGTGTGTTTGTACCTTGTTATATGTGATGAGTGTAGTTGTAGTTTGTTATATGTGATGAGTGTGGTGTTTCTTGGTGTAATCAAGTTCTTATCTCCTAGGAGTGTGGTTGTACTTTGTACTGTGGGATAGTGTGGTTGTACTTTGCTCTGTATGGTGACTGTGGTTGTGAAGGTGGTGGCTTACCAGAGCAAACAAGGCTGACAATGTGTTATTGCAAGCAGTTGTCATTGTGCAGCCATAGACTTTTCCCATCTCATCAAATTGGCTCTTGGTGCAAAGCATCTATCATCATCACCTACAGTTATAAGCAAGGGACTGGTATCTGGTCTGTATGATGTTGTGACACTCCTTTTTTCATTTGAAGTGAATGTTGGCATTGAACTGAGTCCTGAGCATGTCAACAGTCTACTAACATGAAATTATATTTGTCTGGCTGTTGACAAGCTTCATACGGTTGATATGTGTGCAGCAACGATGATGATGACAAGGTGGGAAAATGTAATGACGCAGTGGCTGGAACAAGAAAGAAAGCCAAGAGATCGCTCAAGAGCAGACACGTTCAAGGTGCAAAGCAGCCTGTGCAGGCAAGGCAGAAGATGTCCGGAGAGTCAAGTTTGCTCAAGCCAGTGGAAAGCCGGTCAGCATTTAAGCCACTGTCTTCATCTAAGAGTCGAGACTGTGCTGACAGTGATTCATCTTCCACTAGTACTGACAACACAGGCAGCAGCAGCAATGCTGATAGGAAAAGCAAGGGCAAGGCCAAGAGAAACTGTAGCTCATCAACATCAAGTGATGACAGCAGCTCATCTAATGAGGAGAAGCCTTCATCTGTTTCTAGTGCAAAGCAGGTTCAAAAGAGTCCCTTGTGCACAGGCCAGCCTGGTTCAAAGGCTGGTGGTGTTTCCGTGCCAGCGAATTCCATTGCAACTACAAGGAAAACTCCAGCAAGAACTGCTGGTGCTTGTAGCAGCTCTGCAGGCAGTGTCAGCAGCACTGCATCCAGAAATCATGTTCATTTTGATTCTGATGGTGAAGTGGTGAGTGAACAACATTCCACTCCAGTTGTGCCACTCGTTTCAAGTATGAAACACAAGCCAAAGGGTGGGAGTGGGCAGCGCAGCAATGCCATAGCTGAGCCCCCGGGGCGAGGTCGAGGTCGAAGTGGCCCACCTTACAGCGTTCCTGTGTCTGGGCCACCCCGAGTAGGTTGTGGACATGTGGTTGGTGGACCGCGTGACATTTTAACTGTTCAGCATCAAGTGTTGTCACATCAGTCACATGTAGCAGCATCAACCAGCTCGACGACTGTCGTCAGTACGTCATCGTTTTCATCTCCAAGACTAGTGGTGTCAGCATCATCAGGGCAACCATCTTTAGATGTATCATCAGTTAGCCCAAAGGCTCCTCCAAAGTCTGCAGGCCCCAGTCTCATACCTGCAGCCCAGGCAGATGGTTAGTTTCTAAAGATATTGTCTAGGATATGT
Organism: Nicola tetela; assembly: GCA_028565695.1. NCBI lineage: Eukaryota > Metazoa > Porifera > Calcarea > Clathrinida > Clathrinidae > Nicola > Nicola tetela. The sequence continues at coordinate 1,548 of JAOWAW010104892.1, forward strand.
TTTTTCTTTCAGATGTTTGTGATGCTTACTTGACTTGGGATTACAGTCATATTTTGTGAGAGGGTAGTGATTCATAACAGGTAGATTTTAAGTTTGGCTTTGCTAACATCACAAGATACACATACTGTTATCAGCAATAGCCGTGTGAACTGCGCAAATGATACACACATACTGTTATTGGTAAATGCCATTCCGCATAGGTGGTGGGTTTTATGGAAATAGCTGCCATGCACATCAGAAATGCAGTGCAAAGCTTTGCTGAGTTCTCTCTTTCAGTATTCCTTTTTTGTTGCGAATACATCAACTCTCATGCAAAGGGGCTGTTTCAGGTAGTGGGAGTGTCAGGTTGAGGTTTGTTCATTCATGGTGCAGCTTGAAACTGGATATTTTTCCTCTCAGCATTTTTAACTTGGTAGAATTACTGAAATTGAACACTCAATTTCCTTACCCTTGAAACAACTTACATCTTAATGCCAACAGTATGCATTTGGGTTGTTTTTCTTTAGTTTTACAATCTCAACATGGCTACCTACATGTAGTTGCAAGTCTCACATGCCAGCAGTTGACCAGCAACATTTGCATGGTGACATTGTGCCAGATGTAACACCCCACACCAATGAGTAGCTTGATCTTCTACTATTACTCGCAAAAAACATGTGAAACTGTTCTGTCTGTCTGACTTCAAAATTTACTTCAGCACCTCCACCAAGGCCTTCCTCCTGGATCCCCCCCCCCCCCCCAAGAAAAAGCATCTCTGTGGTAGGCTGGCTATATCCCTGCAACCTGCTGTGTCTTTTTGGGTTCTCTGTAGCATGTAGTGCAGAACTGCCAACCTTCCATATTCTTCTGTATTTTCACGGAAAACCACATCTTTGTCCACTCTACAGAAAATTGGTCAATTTATATGGAAACTCGATAAGTCTACTCTTGTTGCAGGAAGTTGGAAAAGGCCATGAGTCACGCATGTCTATGGCCCATAACACAGAGATGCGTGACATTTTGCCCTTGCTCTGGATCCTTCTTGATCTTTTTTGGCTCTATTAGTTAAAACTGGTAACTCCATGACCCACGGATCAATCATGATATGCCAGCTGTGAACTGGCTGTGTAATCTAGACTCTAGACCTGCATGCATGCATTGACTTCACCTCGATGGCATATAGTATGCATGAAAATTTTACAAAATTAGTGGTGTATGTAATAACATTATGAAAAATTTGGTTGCATGCAAATGTGAAAGAAAATCCGCAAATTGAACCTCTACTGTACAGAATCGGAACTCTGAGGTTGGCAGCTGTGGTAGTGTTGTGTACTTGTGTTGATTAACAGTGATTACATTCTCATGTTGACTTACTTGGCTGTGTCATGCTCTGAACTTGATCAATCTTTCTTCTGTAAAGGTGTCGATGGCCAGGATTCAGAACTTCGAGATTATTCACAGTTTCCAAAGCTCCAAGGATATCCTCGCATAGGAGATGTGATTGCGTACAAAGTGAGTTGCAATTCAGAGGCACTTCCTGTGCATACCGGTACTTGTGTACACATGGTATTCAACTGTATGTGAGTCTTTTCCGCAGTGCTATACTGAAGGCTGTTGGGTCATTTGTTTCATTTGTCAAATTGACAAATTGGCAATAACAAGGCCTTTGCATGCCTTGGAGTCTCCATATATGGGTTAAGACATGTTTATTAGTGGCATGCGTGTGAGCATGTACACATATGCACATGTGTGTGTGAGAGAGAGTATGCTTGTGTATGCATGTTTCCATGCATGCAAATATATGTGCAATTTGTTTTCTTTGTGCTGCTCATTGTCAACTTCTATTGCTCTAGGTGCTTGAGTTGTCAGCGAACTATCTTCCTCAAATCTCAGCATTTAAGGTGTGTGAGTCTCCAAGAGGGTGTCTCTCTTTTAGCACGGATCTTGGAAGAGGGGAAAGGGAATAACAGTGTCTGCTCCTGAACTTAGCTCAGCTGAGTGACACTGAATTCTGCTCAGATGCACAAAACGTTTTTGGTTCACTATCATTACAAATGGTTTTGGTTCACTTTAAGTACAAACGTTTTTGGTTCACTATCAGTACAAATGGTTTTGGTTCATTATAAGTTCAAACATTGTTTAGCCAGCACTTTCACTAGTCTGCAAAAAAAGTGTTTTCATCAGAAATTTATTTTTTGTTATCACAGTCAACACAGGAAGAGTAGTGGACTTTTACCTTACTGGAAAAAAGTTGGTTAAGAATTAAATTTAGTTACTGTAAAATCACATATAAAAGCCGCATTTGAACAGAAGCCTGTCACGTATGTAAGCACAATTTTCAGCATCATTGTCTGCATGCAAACCACATCTTGAATATAAGCTGTGGTTTCTAATCATGAGATGTACAGTAAGACCTGTGCTAAGTGACCAACCCTTGGTGCAATGAGTATGTGTATGTACGTAATTGATCATTGGGGCGAACCTTAGGGAGCCCCACCTTGTGGACTCAAAGGCTGACTTATCATACGTCGTCTGGTGTATGGCGTATATCCACGGTGGACACTGCTTGCTTGTGGGTTACTAAGATGTGCATACCATGTATAATGTGGCGATGCTGCACACCATGTGCGTAGCATGCACGCAGCATGCCTGCTGGGTAGGGCCAAAGATGCTATGTACATATACATGTATATGTGGGTCGTGGTAGTCTACTGGTACATGGTCTTGCATGCCTGAGAAAACATGACAATGTCCGGTCAATCTACACGGTCTGTCATGTGTGCTTGAGCAGACCAACATGTCTGGTGCATTGTGTACACATCTCTGCTGTGTCTACACATTCGGCCAAAGGGCAAAAACCCCAACACGGATAATTTAAACATATCGCCTTCCATGTACTATTTGTCTATATGTAACGCAGGTTAAGCTGTGCATTTGCTCACCCCACAATGCCCTGCATTCATGCTAGTATATGTGTACATATCCTGTTGGCTGATTGTTTGTGGGCTGAGTGCGCTAGCGCTCCACCCAGGTTGAGGCCTGGCCTGTAGGCATGCGCTGCGGAGGACACTGTACACAGAATGTTAGAATGTTTCTTTTGTGTTCAAGTTTTTGCTGCATTATAATTTTATGACATTAATATTAAAATTGCAACAACTGGCTTGTGCACATCTGCGGCAAAGTATTGGTTGCATATAAGCCCATTTTGAATAGATGCCTGATTTGAATAGAGGCCTGCTGCCGTATGCAGCTTCAGTGAAAATAAGCTGCAGCTTTTACACGCAATTTTACGGTAATTATTGTGAGCTAACCAGGGTAGCAATATTAATATTAGGAACAAGTATTTATATTTGTGCAGTGATCATTTCATCACTCTTTGCTGTATTCTGGTCATGTCTTGCAGCTGCTGTTTCTTGATTGCTGAGCGGAGACTGCTATGTGATGCCTGCCCGCTTGCATTGAACTGCTCTGAGCTCTAGTGGATTCCTTGTGTGATTTTTGTGTTGCCTCTTTGGTTTTCAGGAGGGCAGAGTTTTGGCAGTTGATATGGATCAGGGCAGTGTGACAGTCAAACTACGACGAGAGTGTCTTCCACCACCACCTGGTATGAGCATGTATTTTTCTGTTTCTTTTTTTGTGTTTAGTCCACAAGAGAAGTATAAACTTAGTTGCGTATTGATGTGCAAGGTGTAAAATGGCCCTTTTGGCTGCATCTGAGGTTTACTAATGCTAAGCATAGTTCCTGTGCACATGGGTAAAAGTTCTCACTTCAGAAAATTTGAATCTTGGGTTGATGTGAAAGTGAAGTGCTACTGCAACCGGAAAGGAGATGTCCTTTGTCTTCTCAAGTTGGTGTGAGTTTGGCCCAAAGGGTTGCATGTAGTCTGACGGTGCCATATCTCAATGCCAAACATCTTCCACAGGGTTTTGTGATGTTGATTGCAGTGAACTGCTCGCACAACTTAATGTTTATTGACGTCATCGAGCCCATTGGGACTAAAGATGAGTTTTTGTGTTGAATTATTCAACTTGCTTGTGCACTGAAATGTACAGGAAACACTTCATAGCTAATCAATTTCTCCACTTTCACCAGCCAGGTAAACGCAACATGGACTCAAACCTGCAGCACCAGTGTCCAGGTGAATGAAAATCACACAATATTAACTACTTAACCAACACTGGTCAAGCAGTTAACATCGTGTGATTTTTCTTTGACTGGGCACTGGTGTTGTACACTTGACTCCGGTTGTGTTAATTCTGCACTAAATTGTCAGTGAAGATAAACACAATAAAAAAAACTAGTGATGAAACGATTCATCCCATTAATCATTAAGAGAGCGATTAATTGATTCTTATTTTCGAGATGATTAATCGGTCAAGGCATGTAGGTGCTTCTTGCTCTCCCAGACCAGACAGAGAGTACTACTACCAGCATAATGCTGATCAAAGGTGCAAGCTGCAACGTTCTTTTCTTGGCGCACAGTGCCGGACTGTTTGCTGCACCGGTGCTGCGCACCTTGATTGCTTGTACATGCACTTTAGTGGTAGTATTTGTCTTTACTTGAGCATGTTCCCTGACGTTCAGTGGGTGTGCGCTGCTCATACTACTGTGTTGTTTTGACTTTTGTGGTCATGGATTCACTAAAATTAAACCACAGAGCAAAACACTCGAGTTCTGTGCATGCTTGCAATGTTGCAGGTGACCTACGGTCTTTTGCTCAAGATGCACCATTGCTCGACAAAAGTTGAACATGCAACATTCTGTGGCGTTAGTGACCTTCAGTGATGGGATCTGCATGGGAAAGCGGATTCATTACATTAATCAATTAATTGTTTGGAAAAACAAAAGATTAATCGTTCGCAAAAATCCTGAATTGTTTCATCACTAAAAAAACCCACCATTAGAGCTCAAGTTAAAAAAATCGAAGGTAGTGCTACAAAGAGCAGAATTTCAGTCACCAACTGCTCTACATCATTCTGTAGCAGAGCATGACCCAGGTGAGTGTTAAGGGGTTGTGGAAGAAGTTCCTGGCATTGATGCAAACTGGATAGTAATTTGCCTCAGCTCTGATTTTTACTTCTTGTGCCTATGAGGCCAACTGATAAATGAATGACAGCAACTGTCACTGTTTTTATAGGCCAGAAAGAATGTGTATTTATTTTAGATTTGTACTTGTTTTCACTTTCTCTGAAACCTGTCACCAACTGGTTAGATGAGCAGCTGAGGTATAGTATCAGGTGTCTATTCCATGCATGATGTTCTCTTTCTCTCTCTCTCTGCCTCTTACATCACTCTCTTTTCTGATCTGCCTTTATTTATACATGTAGTTCGTTGAGTTTGCACATGCTGAGCACATGGACATTCTGGGATGAGAATCCTATGTGAAAATCAAAGACATTTCATACCATGGTCATCAAATCTTTCTTCACTGATGCTTCTCATTTGATTTGTTTCAGGTGAAAATGATGAGCCTGGGAAGTTTGAATTGGTGTACTCTGATGACGAGAATGATCCACCTCGAGTGACTGATGAGGTAATGAACTCATTAATGAATCAACAATAGAACTGGCTCTCTTCTCTAGTTGTAAAAGGAAAACCGACTCCGTTCAGGGATTTGTGCAAGAGCATATGCATGCTTGTTTGTGTGTGAACTTGACATGCTCTGATAAAATTGTCATGATGGCACTTCAGCAGTAGTCTGCTGGGTAGCTATCGTGTCCTTGGTCAACATCAAAATCTTGACTGGAATTTAGTGATCTCATAATCGGTGTCCATTAAGGAGATAAGCTCTGTCATGCAACAGCTGTCGCTGGCTATTGATGTGATTGTTTTCTGCTGTCTAGGTAACCGTGCTGCTTAGCAACATGCAAGACACAAAGCTGGTGCAGTCATGACCTGTGTGCCAGAAAAAGTGGAATCTCTTTGACAGGATGATTATCCAGTGGACTTGGATGTTTTTGTACCCTGTGCAAATGTAAATCAACTTATCAAAAGCATAATTGTTGTGATCCGCCATACATGAGCAGCAACTAAGCCAAGGTGGCATTTGACACACTGAGCCATGTTCAAGGGTGTTCACTCAAGTAATTGGCATCAAGGTGTAATAATAAGCACATGATGATGAATTCTTACTTTACTTATGTGGATAAGAACTGCCCTACACAATACTCACAAGTGCACTGGTGAGTGTGGAAGAAACAGGCCGAACATGCAAAGTGCCTTTCACTAGCAAAACTTGAATGTATGAAAATTCCACAACATAAGCAAGAATCATGCTTAGAAGAAAAACAAACAAGAGACCTTTCTATTAATATCCACAATACTATCATCCAGATAACTCAAGAGGAGGAAAATGACATGTCTTAATCTGGGCTGTTTAGACACAAAATGAAAGAAAAAAGGTATTATTTAAAACTATTATTTAACATGAAGTGGTATCCCTACTGCTCATAAACAAAGCCATTGCCAATCAAAGGTAAGTGTATGTGCCCTTGAAGATCTCAATGATGGCCATGATCTGGGAACAATAAAGAAAGAGCAAGGACATGATTTCTTATTTGGCTTTGAATATCATGAAGAGTTAGATGTGCTCTGCTCAACAGAGAGCACAGAAAGTACAGACACCAAGAACCCAGTAGCACATTGCAAACGTACACAGAATCTCTATTTCTTTTTGCTGGCCTCAACTTCCCTTGGTTTTAGCAGCCTCAGCTGGCCCCAACACAAGCCAACTTGAGCCATGCTCACAAAAATCATAAACTATTCAAACACAATTACATTGGTAATAATAAGCTCTTAGCAGCCCATAAGTTTGTATAATTACATGGCACACTATTTACACAGCCATACAAAACAGACTTTAGTGAAGCTGAATACAACTATCCACCAGCTATCCACAAGATAAAAGCATGGTGCTGTGGAGAATACCTAGAGGCTTTCAATCTAAACATGTGCACATTTTGCCACCTCATAGTCATCTTTGGCTTTCCTGAGAAAATACTTTCACTGTGCTTAAACTTTAAAATGGCAAATATGCCTCAGCAACCAGGATAGGAATTCATTCAATGTATCTACAATCCTGTAGTCTTGTATCTATCCACATGTGTAGAATCTGGCTTCTGCATGCAAGACCTACACGTACTTACTAGTATATGGGAGGCACACAAATTTTATTTTTCATATGATCAGAGGTTAGAACCCTAAGAAAACATGACTTTCTCCTTCCCCAAGATCTAAACTAAAATGTTTAAAACAGTTAAGCGCTTTGCAGACAACACAAAACAATCCTGACCGACAGTTTTCAACTAGAAGCCTGTGCTTTTTTTGTTTGTTTGTTTTTTTTTTGGTTGTGCAAGGCACTATTTTGTTCAACATCCGTTAACAGTTAGTTAATCTTTGGTAACAAGCAAGCAATCAGCAAAATTGGCATACATGAATAATTATTTAATGATTTTATTTAATTTTAATATAGCTTTGCATTTTCACCACAGACCAGCCTGGCTTGCAATAGTTCTGCACTACTACTTTGCTTCTACGCATAACAGAACACAGCAAAACCCCAGACCCAAAATTCACTTACCATTCCCACCACCATTGATGTATTGAGGGTTGGGGTTGTTGCCGTAACTCCAAGGATCATACGGTGCTTTTGGATGATACTGAGGAAAATCAAAATATTAGTAAACAAACAAAAATACTCATTTCCAAGTCATTTTTTTTAGCTTGAGAGAAACATTGATCTTGACTACGTGGACAGAACTATCTGCAGAGAAATGAATGATTCCTGACAGATATATAAATGTTGTATGTGTTGTGCAGTACCATATGGGAAACCTAGGTATCACGCATGCATATGCAATAGGCATGTGACCAACACATCCTCAGTCCCTGCTGCCATGCTGGGCTTGATGAGGGTATACTCGTAAATAAATTAACAATACAGCAGGGTGAAGGGGGACTGAAAAAAAAATACTAGTAGACCAGGCTCATTTTGTGCACTGGTCTCTTAACAGAGTATGTACATGTATTCTTAGTTCCCCAGTTTGTACTGTATGTGCATTTAGTGTTTTGCAGACTTACAAAAAACCCACACAACCTGTAGAATGGGTAATATTGTGAGGAAAATTACAGTCTGTTTCAAAAGTATAGATGCCTGGTTACAATGATTTGCTACATGTTGCCATAGGTGACAGATGTCTATACTCTTGAAACAGATTAAAGCTATTTCAAGTCCAAGCTTGTTTGGAGAGGTGGAATTTTGATTTTATCAATCTGACTTTCCCACAGAAATACAACATACACAGTTCCAAACAGGAAGAAATGTTAAAACTATAGGAGAGTAGATCTGTGGACCTACTTTGGGCCATAAAGAATCACCCACTGTCCATACCTTTGTAAAGGCCAGGAAACTCGTTGGGTATTTTAGCCACTCTGTTCACTCAAGTACAGAGTTGCATAAGGTGCAGAAATGAAATGGGTGAGATGAACGCAATTTGGTACAGGATGTTGCAACTTGATGGAATTCGTCATTCCTAATGCTTGAGCACCTTGTCAGTGAGAAAACATCTGTTAATACTGTCCTTGAAGATGGAGATGTAACCTCAGCAGCAGACTGTCAACAGCTAAAGATGAGTGGTGCCCAATGGGATCTGGTCAAGGAGCTTGTCAAAGTTCTAAAACCACTCCAAGTGGCAAAAACAGCTCTTAGTGAGGAGTGCTATGTATCTATTTCGGCTGTCTACCCGGTTGTAACAGGCCTGTTGCACTACATGACGTCTGCAGACAGCAACAGCATGCCAATTAGTTCATTCTGTAATAAAGTTGCCACTGATTTGAAGGATCACTTCCCCGTGTCTGGCTCTGCTGCTGACTGTATGGTTCGAATCACCTGGTTGACTCATGCTTTAAGGGCCTGACATTTTTGGATGAGGCTCTTTGTGCTGATGTCTGGACAGCCTTGCAGGAGAAGGTCATGAAAGTCAACATTGAGATAGGATCCTCAAAAGCTAAGAAAGCTGAAACCAATGGCTCTGGTGTTATGGTAATCCCACCACCTCCAGACCTGGCACCCCAGAGACTGCGGATCCTCCTGCCAAAAGCCAAAAGTGAGCGTCATAGAGTATCTCCATGGGAAGCCAGCATGGGAAACTGCAAAGAAACAGCACTCCATGGGCACATGAGACATCACACACTTTCAAGTGGAACCATCTGCCTCAGTGGACACAGATCCCTTGAAGTGGTGGTGTGATAGTGAAGCATGCTTTCCTTGTCTTGGCCAGGTCCCCAAAGTGTTCGTCGTGCACACCTGCTACCAGCACTCTAAGTGAACAGCTCTTTAGCACAACAGGTTTGTTGTGCTACAAGAGGTCATCACTGCTGCCTGAGAACTTGGCAATGTTGGTTTTTATGAACAAAAACTGACAGCTGTTGGCTTGACCTTTAGTAACTGATAGTTTGTGCATGCACTAAGCCTTAGCAGCTGCCACTTTTAAAAATTTATGTTATTATAGGAAATGTTAAAGCGTTCATTGTGCATACCTATGAGTGAGTAAGTCACTCAAATTAAAGCCTCGATGCTTCTGTGTGAAGCATACCTTGTTACAGCCCGCTGACAACCTGATGGCTGTGTCACTGTGTGTGTGTGTGTGTGTGTGTGTGTGTGTGTGTGTGTGTGTGTGTGTGTGTGTGGTGTGTGTGTGTGTGTTCGTGTCAATTCGAAAAGAAAGGTGTAAGCAACAAAGCACATCTCACATGCAAAAAGACAAAAAGTGAAATGAAAATTACAACAGCAGCAATTGGCCTGTTCATCAGTCGATCACTGCTAGTCTGTAGTGTGTGTGTTTTACCTGAGGGTACTCGTGAGACCCATGACTTCAGACCCGATACCTGATACCTGACCAATCATGGACCTGACCCAGCACTACTTTTTTTCCGATCAAAGTGTATAGTGGAAGGGCCCACATATAGCATGATAGTGCCTCTGCAACAAGCTGCATGCATGCCACTTCTTACCCACAACCAGGTCTGAAACAACAGAATGGCAGACCTCTATTACTATAACAACAAAAAAAGGTAGAAGTCCTCAATGTCAACTTTCTGTGTTGCTCCCGCTTGCTCCACCGCACAACAGTGAAATTCAAGTCAACAAAGGAAGTGCCCAGATGCTCTTTTGCTTGCCAGGCAGCTGCGTTGACCTTCAACACAGTCACAGTTGAAATTCAGTGAGTACAGTTTTGCACCAAAATCAATAGCATCCCCTGGCCAGAGCCGATGTACAGTTCACATTATGCATGTGGAAAAAAAGCACTGTCTTATGGTTTCTTCAGGACCTGAGCCTCTGAATCAAACTGTTTCTCTAGGATTCTTCCCTCCGGTTTCGTACTAGGTCACACATAATTGTGATGATATCAACAGGTGCAACTGGAGGGGCATGCTTGGTGATTTCTGAACGCCAAGCTACAACTCAAGAGCATGTACCTGCACAACATACTCTGCATAGTGGCACAGGTGCATGGAACCCTTGCAGGTCCTTCCTATGTATTGTAGACAAAGGAGAAAACGTTTGGACTGTGGCCAAGGAATATCGATGCTAGTACTGCGAGCACAGGAAACATGAATACAGGACGTACGGTCCTGCATTGCCCCTCAGCAATGTCTTGACCCAAGTAAGTCTGGCACCCGAGAGCGGACAAGTCTGTAAATCTATGGCGCAAAGCCTTCTGCACTATTGTGCCAGAAACCATGTTTTTGAAAAAGACAACATCAGACAACACCACCAAATGTAAAGGATGCTGATGGCTGAGCAAAGCACAGCCTCCCCCTGGCCCCAAACTCTTCTTGTGGGAGGGGTATATACCAGTACGTAATTAATATTTCCATGTTTCAGTTAATGATCTATGCAAACAATGATATGGATTTGTTTGTCACCGGTTTGTGAGTTGCCCAGCCCAACCTCTATTGATACATGTATCCAAATGTGCTTACATCATGAATCAGCCCACTCATGACAACACTGGGCTCGTTGCTTGATATGCATCCTGACTTAGTCTGTTTAAGTTTCGGCACAGTCCAATGCAAACTCTTGCAGACCAAAGTTTTCTTCTGTCCTAGGGTGCCACATGCAGTGTGACATCCCGGGAATGGAATACTATGGGACATTTGCCAAAAGAGAGAGTAGGCACTTGGTAGAGTAGTCTGTATGACCTATGTGTAACTGCTCCCCTCCCTCCCCCGTAACACACTCGCTCATGCACACACGAATAACCACCCATTAGCGTCTGTAGCAACCCTTTCCGGTCCCTACCAGGCCTGACTTGGTTAATAAGTTCCTGTAGTCTGGTGTTGAGCAGGGGATTATGGTTACGGTGATCCATGCAAGCTTAAGGTGCCCTAAAGGACTGCGAGGGCTCCATGCCCACGCCCCTTCTTTTGTTTATTATCGCACAAGCGCATACCTTTAGAGATATAAAATGACGAGAAATGAAGAAATACAACAGAAGGCAGTGACCCAATATTTGATTATGCAGCCTACAATAATTATCGATTTTACCCTGATTTCGGTCTGTGATGGGATATGGGATGTTGGAAGTCCAGCTACATTATTCAGTTCCCATGTACAGGATTGTCCGCTTCTTTTTTCATACCTTTCTCCCACACGCGATTTTTCAACAGAAACAATTGACATAGAAACTGGAAAGATAGAGAAAGATCGAGTATTGAGGTTGCCAGTGACAATGCTTATTTGCCATTATTATCTATACATGTCTGGCACAACGTCCCTTAGAATGCTTCTTACTGAAATGCCACAGACTGCTCATGGATCGTTTTTCTCTAGCTCTCCCTCACACAATACTTTGTCTCCGCGAATACGGTACTCCTTCTGTAATAAGAAACTTACTGTTATTTTTTCCGAATACCATAGCATAGGAATAGCTATCGCCACAGCTAAACCGCAGAGAAGCCAACTGTTTCTTCGGCCATACTTTGATTCGGACCACGGATATCCAAGTGGGGACCAAGAATAGAGAGGGTATCTGAACCGCTTGTCCCCAAGCCTTATGGGTCCCTACAAACAACAGTCAAGCTGTGTTAGTTTGCAACTCTTGCAGTCCCAGATTCTTCTCAAGCAGCCTTACTCCCATCGCGAGAAGAGTTTCTGCACCACTATACTCTTGTCACTGTGGTAGAACCGAAATATTCAACGAAACTTTTGTTTTAAGATGTCACAAAAATGTCTTTGTCAAGAACCTGAAGAATAAAAATAGGACGGACAAAGAAGCGCAAAGCCAGCCGGAGATCCAAAGTCTCCAGCCAAACGAGTTCGATTGATATGATGCCGTCAGACACTGCTTGCTTGGCAACAGTCGAAGTTCTGTACGTAGATCTGTTTATGTTAGCTGGTTAGTCAGGTGCAGGCGAGATCGAGAGGGTATGCATCATCTCACATTCATGATCGATCATTGATGGCCGGATAATACATGTAGAGGAATGCTTTTGTTAACTTCTTGCTCGTTTTATGCTGCCGCAACCCCCGTGGCGCAATGGACTAGCGCATTGGACTTCTAAGTCGGGGACACCCGAAGGCATTCAAAGGTTGTGGGTTCGAGTCCCACCGGGGGTGCACTTTTTTTTTAATTTGCATCTATTTTGGCAATGTCTCTCTATCTGCCACATTTTGCCACTTCCCCTTTTCACATTGAGTCGGACTCGTCGGCTTTTCGCTCGCAGCTTCTGTCGCCTATGTTGGTTCTTGTCACTGTCTTTTCCTTCATGTAATTTCTTATTCCCAGATCTGCATTATCTTTATTCTCGTTCTTCGGGCAGTCGAAGAGCTACAGTTCTAGGAAGACAAGCGAGCAGTCATTGGCGAAAACCCATTTCACTAGTGCTACGTGCAGGGGCTCAGTTTTGTACTAGTTTCAGTAGGGTACATTATTGTGAAGAAACATCTATAGTAACTGTACTTCTGGACATTTTACAGGAGAAAGCAGGTGTTCTTGTTGCTTACGAATAGTTTAATGGACAAGAACTTCCCTTAGCTTAGACATTCGCATCGTATTTTCATTAAAGACAGATGGTATAAATTTCTTCTTCTTCTTCTTCTTCTTCTTCTTCTTCTTCTTCTTCTTC